>JAOPJM010524454.1:0-10458 GCA_027124095.1 Muusoctopus leioderma
CTTCATATTGAGTACTCTACTATAACAGTCTTATATGTTTGCTACCAAACTTAAGAATATATATATATATATATATACACACACACGGCGAATTGGCAGAGTCGTATGCGCGTCGGATAGAATGCCTTACAGTATTCGTTCTGGTTCACTGCTCGCCGAGGTCAACTTTGCCTTTCAACTTTGCCTTTCATCCTTCTTGGATCGATACAATAAAGTACCAGTCAAGGACTGAGGTTGTTGGCAGTGTGTCTATGTTAGAAACAATTATTATTTTTAGAAAAAGGGTGGTGGATTGGCTGAATCATTAGCGTGGACAGAATGCCTCGCAGTATTCGTTCCAGCATGCTACGCTCTCGAGGCCAACTTTGCCTTTCATCCACCTGGGCTCGATAAACAAAGTACTAGTCAAATAAGAGATTTAATCGACTGACCCCTCCTCTAAATGTCTGACCTTGTGCTAATATTAGAAATAATTGTTGTTATTATTATGGTGCATATATATAGAACCGTACGAAAGAACTAGCAAGCTAAGAACAGCTCAACAAGCTCACGAACACATTATACTTAGCATAACGTGGAAGGACCATAAAAGAACGAAATGGATCCAAGAACAAACCATACTAAATGACATTGTTAAATCTATGAAATCATTGAAATAGAATTAGGCTGGCCGTGTCCAGAGGATGAGTGACAATAAATGGACAAAAAAGCTAACAGACTGAATTCTGAGAGATGGAAAAAGAAACAGATGACGGCAACAAACAAGATGGAGGGATGAATTAGATTTTGACAACCGAATGTTATAGAGAAATACTAGGAAGGCCTTTACTCAGCTGTGGGAGAGTAATGACTGATTTGATTGATTGATTGAATGAATATCGTCCACTATAATGCTGACATGTCATCTAGCCAGGTCAAGGAACTTGGGCAAGCTCTTCTTATCGCTATTGACATAGATAAATCTCTTAACTACGAACCAATCAGCCAAATTTGATGTTCGCAGCTGAAAAGCCTTTGATCGTAGGTCTACTCGAGGAGGGTATCTTAACACTGGCTAAACGGGTACCTCTACTGACACAACAAAGAGCATTTAATGAGCCAATCACGAGAGGTTCTCTACTGAACCAACGATGAGTGGGCTTTTACTGAACCAACGATAAAGTACCTCTAGTGAGTCAACGATTAGGAAGTCTCTACTGAGCCAATGATGAGGGGGCCTTTACTGAGCGAATGAAGAGGGGTCTCTACTAAGCCAATGATGCGGGGGTCTCTACTGAGTCAATGATGCGGGGTCTCTACTGAGCCTACGAGGTGCCCTTTACTGAACCAACAAGATGGGCTCTACTGAATCAACGATGACGAGGTCTCTATTGAGCAATCGATGACAGAGTCTATACTGAGCCAGTGAGGGGGACTCTACTGAGCCAACGATGTGGTGGTCTCTACTGAAACATTGATGAGATGAGGGGTAGGGTGTCTCTACTGAGCCAACGATGAGTGGCTTCTATTGATCCAATGATGAGGGGGTTTCTACTGAGCCAACGATGAGTGGTTTCTACTGAGCCAATGATGAGGATGGTATCTACTTAGCTGATGATGCAGTCTCTACTGATCCAATGATAAACTGGTCTCTACTGACCCAATGATGAGGGGTACTCTACTTAGCCAATGATGTGGAGGTCTCTACTGAGGAGGTCTCTTTAGCTCACGATGAACGGGTCTCCACTGAGTCGACGATGAGAGAGTGACTCATCTGAACTAATGGTGAGGTCTCTATTGTGCTAATGAGGAGGGCGCCTCTACTAACCCCATCATTGAGAGGTCTCTACTGAGCCAACGATGAAGGGGTCTCTACTGAGCCAGCGATGTTGTCTCTACTTAGAGAATGATGAGGGGGGTCTCTACTGAGCCAATAATGAGACGGTCTCTACTATGGTAATGATAAGATGGTTTCCACTGCGTTAACGAGGTGGTCTCTACTGAGCTAATGTTGAGGGTTTCTACTGAGCCAATGTACTGTTTCTCTACCGATCCAATGGTCAGGGTGCCTCTACTGAGCCAACTAGGGCGTCTCTACTGAGCCAATGAGGTGGTCTCTATTGAGCTAATGAGGGGTCTCTACTGAGGCAACAAGGTGATCTCTAGTGAGCCAACGTTAAGTCCTTTCCTGAGCCAATGAATAGGCCTCTACTGAGTCAATGAGAAGGCCTCTGCTGAGTCAATGATGGGCCCACTCTGAGGTGACGATAATGGGTATCTCTACTGATCTACTGAGGTAACGAGGGTTCTCTGTTGAGCCAACGAGGAGAGGGCTCTACTGAACCAACGATGAGGCTTCTGTTGGGACAACTATAAGGCCTCTGAGCCAAAGATGAGGTCTCTATTGAGCCAACGATGAAGTCTCCACTGAGCCAACGATGAAGTCTCTATTGAGCCAATGATGAGGTCTCTATTGATTTAAAAATGGGACTCTAGTGAATCAACGAGAGAGCTGGTCACTCGATCTGCTAGAAATAGCATATAAATCTCCATCAAACCACACCATACCGTCTTTTTTATAGTTTAGTCAGAAGAGGAAGGGCAGTACCCATGATCTTTGCAGGGTCTCCGAGAATTGTGAGGAAGAAATCTCGACTCGTGGGTTATCCTCAGACCGGAGACATAGACCGAATACTTGCAAAAGAGTGGCCTCTGCTAAAGACACCCAATAGTCAGGTGTTGGTGTTAAACCAGGGTGACGAATTAAGTCTACCGCCTAATAACAAGTCCAGTCCACCCGACGGACTTCTGCACAGTTTCTGTTTACCAAATTTCACTCTCAGTCGCTGGGTCGAGGCTATTTTAGAAGACGCTTGAACAAGATATTGTGCCACAGCGTCTTAAAAAGGGAAAGCGCATATTGGATAATATAGTCCTAGATACACTGTCTGAAACAAAGACGGGATTGTTCCGACAGAAATTCCTTTGAGAACAGGTCTACTGGTTTAGGGCTGACCCAAAGTTAAACACAGCAGCTACAACATTCTAAAAGATGTCATTGTCATATAAGATACATTAGGAATCTAGGCCCCAATCACCACACAACGATACATCGACTGTCGTTACTCATGCACGCGATCCTCGTTTGAAACCCTACAAAGTCAGGCTGAAGTTCACAAATTGATACAATATTCATCTCACAACGGACATTAATGCATTAACCTTGTTTTACAATATATTGAGTGGTCAATCCGATCGCCTCGAGAATCGAGAGAAAGTCGACCAGTTTGATGTTATCAGCGATCGAACATTTTCGAATACTTAACTCAAATGCAAGTACCTAATTTATGGAAAACGAATGTACTATTGTGTTTTGCTGCAATTACCACTCAGCAACAATTAGTTATAGCGGGAAATAATCGATCAGTAGAAATAATTCAAAGAAACCATTACCCATACCACAACCACCCTACTACCCATCACACCACCAGCAATACCACAACTATCACCACCAATGCTATCATTTTTATCACCGCTACTACAAACACAGTAATTATTGTTATTACTACAGCTATCTATCTCCAAAAGTCAGTCAGATAGTGCCATTAGTTGTTAAAAGAATAGTGGATTCATAAAGGTGGGGTGGTGGCATAGTGTGGTGGGTAAATTATCAGTAGACCAAGTCCGTGATCTGGTTTCAATTTCAGTGTGTATCTATTCCAGTTCAACTATGTTACTTTGAGGAAAAAGACATGTTAGAATATGAGTATTAATTACACAAAACTATTTTGCATTTCACAATCTCATTTCATATTTCACAATCCCAATTCCCGTTTCAAAATTACATTTTACATTTCACAATCTCATTTCACATTTCACATTATTATTTCATATTTCACAACTCCATTACATTGAGGAAAAAAAAAACATGTTAAAATATGAGCATTAGTTACCCAATACTATTTTACATTTCACAATCTTATTTCATATTTCACAATCTCATTTCACATTTAAAAATAACATTTCACATTTCACAATTTCATTTCACATTTCAGAATCCCATTCGAGGTTGAAATTCTTTTGTTGTCAATACGATAAACCCGGATTCATTCACAT
The DNA here is from genome assembly GCA_027124095.1 of Muusoctopus leioderma. Classification (NCBI taxonomy): domain Eukaryota; kingdom Metazoa; phylum Mollusca; class Cephalopoda; order Octopoda; family Octopodidae; genus Muusoctopus; species Muusoctopus leioderma. The sequence continues at coordinate 4,096 of JAOPJM010524454.1, forward strand.
CTTCTAGAGAGGGGAGTAGGTAACTTAATAATTTTTTTAATAAATTGCTTTAATGTATAAGTTGAAAAATAAATAAATAATGACAAGATTAATCCACTTTGTATGTATTTAATAAATATACTTACACGTTTCGAATCGTTAAGTCTCTTCAGTGTAGCTATTGCTGCGCTTATATTTGAAGGAAAGATATATTTTTATCAACAGTGTTCAGTTCAAAATGTCAAAGTTGTATGCCGTTATAAAACTCGTATAAGATGAGGGGTGGAAGGGAATAAAGTTACGAAGAATAATTATTCCTCTGGCCCAAAGGGAAGGGCAGGCAGTATTTCCGCACATACAGAGAACACTAAAAAAGCAAGACGTATTTCACTGCAAAGAATATGAATCTAATCTAATATTTGAATTTTCTGATGAACTGTCTTACTTTTGAGCAAGAGAAATAAATATTCTTTGTAAATAAATTCATTTTCCCTCCTCATTTGATTTCTATAATCGCGCACAACTTTGACGTTTTGAACTGAACACTGTTGATACATATATAATCTTCCTTTAAATATAAATCCGAATAGCTGCACCGAAAAGACTTAAGTCGAAACGTGTTACAACACATATTATCTTTTTTGTTACCGAATATCTGATTTTAATTTGTTTTGTTTTTTTATGTTCAAAGTACTACATGTATCCTGAGTATTTTGCTAAGAACAAATTTGACCACAGAAACAATTCAGAATCCTTGGAATTTCAGGAAAACATAATCGCTGGTTTTCTGCTTTCGTAGGCAGCAAATTGTTTCAGCTACGACATACTAGTCACCCACCCGCATAAGATAAGTGAGGTAGTAACTATGGCAACGACTATTTACTCTCAAAAATGTTCGTTGCTGTAAATGAGTACCATATGTAGGTGTACCCCACCACTGTAAGCAGCGAGGTCACTGTATAAATAACCAGTGTTTCGTCGGTTCGTAGTAGTGGTGAGTTCAAATATATACATGGGTATGGTTTGAAGAGGAGCGGGCTTCCCCCCAGGCAGACATCAGTTCGGTACCATCCATTGATTTATTACTTCCTATATCCTTACCTCTCTCTTTTTCACAAACACACACATATACACAAAGACACTCATATATATATATATATATATATGAGTGTCTTTGTGTATATGTGTGTGTTTGTGAAAAAGAGAGAGGTAAGGATATAGGAAGTAATAAATCAATGGATGGTACCGAACTGATGTCTGCCTGGGGGGAAGCCCGCTCCTCTTCAAACCATACCCATGTATATATTTGAACTCACCACTACTACGAACCGACGAAACACTGGTTATTTATACAGTGACCTCGCTGCTTACAGTGGTGGGGTACACCTACATATGGTACTCATTTACAGCAACGAACATTTTTGAGAGTAAATAGTCGTTGCCATAGTTACTACCTCACTTATCTTATGCGGGTGGGTGACTAGTATGTCGTAGCTGAAACAATTTGCTGCCTACGAAAGCAGAAAACCAGCGATTATGTTTTCCTGAAATTCCAAGGATTCTGAATTGTTTCTGTGGTCAAATTTGTTCTTAGCAAAATACTCAGGATACATGTAGTACTTTGAACATAAAAAAACAAAACAAATTAAAATCAGATATTCGGTAACAAAAAAGATAATATGTGTTGTAACACGTTTCGACTTAAGTCTTTTCGGTGCAGCTATTCGGATTTATATTTAAAGGAAGATTATATATGTATCAACAGTGTTCAGTTCAAAACGTCAAAGTTGTGCGCGATTATAGAAATCAAATGAGGAGGGAAAATGAATTTATTTACAAAGAATATTTATTTCTCTTGCTCAAAAGTAAGACAGTTCATCAGAAAATTCAAATATTAGATTAGATTCATATTCTTTGCAGTGAAATACGTCTTGCTTTTTTAGTGTTCTCTGTATGTGCGGAAATACTGCCTGCCCTTCCCTTTGGGCCAGAGGAATAATTATTCTTCGTAACTTTATTCCCTTCCACCCCTCATCTTATACGAGTTTTATAACGGCATACAACTTTGACATTTTGAACTGAACACTGTTGATAAAAATATATCTTTCCTTCAAATATAAGCGCAGCAATAGCTACACTGAAGAGACTTAACGATTCGAAACGTGTAAGTATATTTATTAAATACATACAAAGTGGATTAATCTTGTCATTATTTATTTATTTTTCAACTTATACATTAAAGCAATTTATTAAAAAAATTATTAAGTTACCTACTCCCCTCTCTAGAAGATGTGAATGAATCCGGGTTTATCGTATTGACAACAAAAGAATTTCAACCTCGAATGGGATTCTGAAATGTGAAATGAAATTGTGAAATGTGAAATGTTATTTTTAAATGTGAAATGAGATTGTGAAATATGAAATAAGATTGTGAAATGTAAAATAGTATTGGGTAACTAATGCTCATATTTTAACATGTTTTTTTTTTCCTCAATGTAATGGAGTTGTGAAATATGAAATAATAATGTGAAATGTGAAATGAGATTGTGAAATGTAAAATGTAATTTTGAAACGGGAATTGGGATTGTGAAATATGAAATGAGATTGTGAAATGCAAAATAGTTTTGTGTAATTAATACTCATATTCTAACATGTCTTTTTCCTCAAAGTAACATAGTTGAACTGGAATAGATACACACTGAAATTGAAACCAGATCACGGACTTGGTCTACTGATAATTTACCCACCACACTATGCCACCACCCCACCTTTATGAATCCACTATTCTTTTAACAACTAATGGCACTATCTGACTGACTTTTGGAGATAGATAGCTGTAGTAATAACAATAATTACTGTGTTTGTAGTAGCGGTGATAAAAATGATAGCATTGGTGGTGATAGTTGTGGTATTGCTGGTGGTGTGATGGGTAGTAGGGTGGTTGTGGTATGGGTAATGGTTTCTTTGAATTATTTCTACTGATCGATTATTTCCCGCTATAACTAATTGTTGCTGAGTGGTAATTGCAGCAAAACACAATAGTACATTCGTTTTCCATAAATTAGGTACTTGCATTTGAGTTAAGTATTCGAAAATGTTCGATCGCTGATAACATCAAACTGGTCGACTTTCTCTCGATTCTCGAGGCGATCGGATTGACCACTCAATATATTGTAAAACAAGGTTAATGCATTAATGTCCGTTGTGAGATGAATATTGTATCAATTTGTGAACTTCAGCCTGACTTTGTAGGGTTTCAAACGAGGATCGCGTGCATGAGTAACGACAGTCGATGTATCGTTGTGTGGTGATTGGGGCCTAGATTCCTAATGTATCTTATATGACAATGACATCTTTTAGAATGTTGTAGCTGCTGTGTTTAACTTTGGGTCAGCCCTAAACCAGTAGACCTGTTCTCAAAGGAATTTCTGTCGGAACAATCCCGTCTTTGTTTCAGACAGTGTATCTAGGACTATATTATCCAATATGCGCTTTCCCTTTTTAAGACGCTGTGGCACAATATCTTGTTCAAGCGTCTTCTAAAATAGCCTCGACCCAGCGACTGAGAGTGAAATTTGGTAAACAGAAACTGTGCAGAAGTCCGTCGGGTGGACTGGACTTGTTATTAGGCGGTAGACTTAATTCGTCACCCTGGTTTAACACCAACACCTGACTATTGGGTGTCTTTAGCAGAGGCCACTCTTTTGCAAGTATTCGGTCTATGTCTCCGGTCTGAGGATAACCCACGAGTCGAGATTTCTTCCTCACAATTCTCGGAGACCCTGCAAAGATCATGGGTACTGCCCTTCCTCTTCTGACTAAACTATAAAAAAGACGGTATGGTGTGGTTTGATGGAGATTTATATGCTATTTCTAGCAGATCGAGTGACCAGCTCTCTCGTTGATTCACTAGAGTCCCATTTTTAAATCAATAGAGACCTCATCATTGGCTCAATAGAGACTTCATCGTTGGCTCAGTGGAGACTTCATCGTTGGCTCAATAGAGACCTCATCTTTGGCTCAGAGGCCTTATAGTTGTCCCAACAGAAGCCTCATCGTTGGTTCAGTAGAGCCCTCTCCTCGTTGGCTCAACAGAGAACCCTCGTTACCTCAGTAGATCAGTAGAGATACCCATTATCGTCACCTCAGAGTGGGCCCATCATTGACTCAGCAGAGGCCTTCTCATTGACTCAGTAGAGGCCTATTCATTGGCTCAGGAAAGGACTTAACGTTGGCTCACTAGAGATCACCTTGTTGCCTCAGTAGAGACCCCTCATTAGCTCAATAGAGACCACCTCATTGGCTCAGTAGAGACGCCCTAGTTGGCTCAGTAGAGGCACCCTGACCATTGGATCGGTAGAGAAACAGTACATTGGCTCAGTAGAAACCCTCAACATTAGCTCAGTAGAGACCACCTCGTTAACGCAGTGGAAACCATCTTATCATTACCATAGTAGAGACCGTCTCATTATTGGCTCAGTAGAGACCCCCCTCATCATTCTCTAAGTAGAGACAACATCGCTGGCTCAGTAGAGACCCCTTCATCGTTGGCTCAGTAGAGACCTCTCAATGATGGGGTTAGTAGAGGCGCCCTCCTCATTAGCACAATAGAGACCTCACCATTAGTTCAGATGAGTCACTCTCTCATCGTCGACTCAGTGGAGACCCGTTCATCGTGAGCTAAAGAGACCTCCTCAGTAGAGACCTCCACATCATTGGCTAAGTAGAGTACCCCTCATCATTGGGTCAGTAGAGACCAGTTTATCATTGGATCAGTAGAGACTGCATCATCAGCTAAGTAGATACCATCCTCATCATTGGCTCAGTAGAAACCACTCATCGTTGGCTCAGTAGAAACCCCCTCATCATTGGATCAATAGAAGCCACTCATCGTTGGCTCAGTAGAGACACCCTACCCCTCATCTCATCAATGTTTCAGTAGAGACCACCACATCGTTGGCTCAGTAGAGTCCCCCTCACTGGCTCAGTATAGACTCTGTCATCGATTGCTCAATAGAGACCTCGTCATCGTTGATTCAGTAGAGCCCATCTTGTTGGTTCAGTAAAGGGCACCTCGTAGGCTCAGTAGAGACCCCGCATCATTGACTCAGTAGAGACCCCCGCATCATTGGCTTAGTAGAGACCCCTCTTCATTCGCTCAGTAAAGGCCCCCTCATCATTGGCTCAGTAGAGACTTCCTAATCGTTGACTCACTAGAGGTACTTTATCGTTGGTTCAGTAAAAGCCCACTCATCGTTGGTTCAGTAGAGAACCTCTCGTGATTGGCTCATTAAATGCTCTTTGTTGTGTCAGTAGAGGTACCCGTTTAGCCAGTGTTAAGATACCCTCCTCGAGTAGACCTACGATCAAAGGCTTTTCAGCTGCGAACATCAAATTTGGCTGATTGGTTCGTAGTTAAGAGATTTATCTATGTCAATAGCGATAAGAAGAGCTTGCCCAAGTTCCTTGACCTGGCTAGATGACATGTCAGCATTATAGTGGACGATATTCATTCAATCAATCAATCAAATCAGTCATTACTCTCCCACAGCTGAGTAAAGGCCTTCCTAGTATTTCTCTATAACATTCGGTTGTCAAAATCTAATTCATCCCTCCATCTTGTTTGTTGCCGTCATCTGTTTCTTTTTCCATCTCTCAGAATTCAGTCTGTTAGCTTTTTTGTCCATTTATTGTCACTCATCCTCTGGACACGGCCAGCCTAATTCTATTTCAATGATTTCATAGATTTAACAATGTCATTTAGTATGGTTTGTTCTTGGATCCATTTCGTTCTTTTATGGTCCTTCCACGTTATGCTAAGTATAATGTGTTCGTGAGCTTGTTGAGCTGTTCTTAGCTTGCTAGTTCTTTCGTACGGTTCTATATATATGCACCATAATAATAACAACAATTATTTCTAATATTAGCACAAGGTCAGACATTTAGAGGAGGGGTCAGTCGATTAAATCTCTTATTTGACTAGTACTTTGTTTATCGAGCCCAGGTGGATGAAAGGCAAAGTTGGCCTCGAGAGCGTAGCATGCTGGAACGAATACTGCGAGGCATTCTGTCCACGCTAATGATTCAGCCAATCCACCACCCTTTTTCTAAAAATAATAATTGTTTCTAACATAGACACACTGCCAACAACCTCAGTCCTTGACTGGTACTTTATTGTATCGATCCAAGAAGGATGAAAGGCAAAGTTGAAAGGCAAAGTTGACCTCGGCGAGCAGTGAACCAGAACGAATACTGTAAGGCATTCTATCCGACGCGCATACGACTCTGCCAATTCGCCGTGTGTGTGTATATATATATATATATATATTCTTAAGTTTGGTAGCAAACATATAAGACTGTTATAGTAGAGTACTCAATATGAAG
>JAOPJM010524462.1:0-10458 GCA_027124095.1 Muusoctopus leioderma
ACATACAGTTGATGGAGAAGCGATATCAGGGAAGGTGGAATGAAGCAATGATGGGCGATTACGTTTGGAACTTGGTTCGAGTAGAGACAACGATGGTCCAATGTTCACTTCTGAGCTTATTGATGTTTTTGATCCATTATACAACCACCATTATTTCAATTTTGTTGCATTATTCATGATTGCTCGTTATATTATATTATACGATTTCGATAATATTTTATATAATGCAGTTGAAATTACAATAAATATTGTTTTAATGATTATTATGCAAATCTTTGTTGGTATACAAAACCTAATGTGATTTTCATATTCAGCATCCTAAACTTGATAGATAAACACAAAAAATAGGAGCAAAACAGAACTTTCATAAAAATCTGTTACCTAGTGTTATAGTTACTGTTTGGTTTGAATAGGTTAATGTTTAGTGAGAAGCGTAGGTGGCAAGAGATTCCTGAAGGATGCCATTCAAGGAATGAAGTACAAGGCAAAGTATTTAGTATTGAACCTAATAGGTAAGCAGGATGGTGATATCGTTGTAGCTGTAAACACCACTTTTTATGCTGAAATTGTGGTACAGGATATAATTAGGTAGATTATAGAAACTTGGAGTTTTGCATTTCAGTTAGAAATAGGACGTGAAATTTGCTTCAATAGTAGTCAAGTGATCTGTGTTGATCATGGGTCTTTCTATAGAAAAAAGAGAATTGTCCGGAAGATTGAGCTTTATCAAATCAACATTTCAGTGTCTGACTTTATTTTAGCTGAGATTGCCATTTGGTAAGATTGATAAGAGAAATCTATGACTGATATGGAGCTCTTATAATCCTGTATTCAGTGGAAAGTTTAAAAACTGAGGCAAGTTACCTTGAACAATTTCATCTACAATGCTAAGCTATAATAGGATTCAATCAATCTTAAAATACTTCCTCGGTTGTTGAGAGCAAATGAGATGTATAATTGACAAGGTAGAATAGCTTTCAATTCTACATCTGAACCTTAAAATAACTTGGTCTTCCTTCTTTTTAAGATATCAGTACCTTACCAAAATAAGTAATTTAAAAATTTAGGCCTTATTTGGTATGTTGACTTTATATTCAACTGCCTTATCCTTTGTCATAGATCTTATGAAGCAGTACTTTATGCTATATTTGAACATGTTTTCATATCATAAGTATCATATTTAAGACAAATATCAATTACACCAAATTCAACTTCACCTCTTACTTTCCTCTCTTTGTTTTGAGGTTGCTGTTTGATTATGAAACCAATCCTTTCTGTTATATATATTACTCTTTAAACTTAGACTCACCCAAAGATATGTTAATAGTAGCTCAAATATATAATGTATGAAAATCAATTTCTTAAATATTTGCATGTTGTGGAAATAAACATAATATAAACTATCATTTGGTGTGAATTGATAGTTTGTTTCTGTTTTAACAGGTGAAGAGGCTATCACATTCCTTCCTACATACAGAATGGAAAGAGGAGCAAAAGGCAAATTGGTTTATAACTGGAGAAAAGTGAAAAAAACCACTGGAGTAAGCTCATAATTATATCTGTAAACTTTATCTTTTATATTTTTCTATACTAACAAATAATACTAATTGGTACTGGTGTGTGTAAGTTCAACATTATTTTAAACTGTTGAAAGCCATAAACCATCAAAGAACAAGATTAAAGCTGGAAATCACAATAAAATGAGACAGAGTGGATCCATGGGTTGCATTTTTACATCCATTTTTCCATACGAACATAGGTGACAGAAATTTTGCAAAATAAACATTCCTATATTGTTGAAGCAATCGTTTTCACAGTTGCTTACTTTCCCTTACTTAACCACTCATTTGTAAACTAGAAATAGAAACTTATTTGTCAGTTAAACAGATTAAAGCAAATTGATTTATTAACCATGGCAATCATCATCATCATCATCATCATCATTAGCATTTCTTAGTATCAAGAATTTGATTCCATTGAAATTCATGTTCTAAGATGGCTGAATAAGCCTGTTTTGACCTAAAAGGACATGAGAATTGGAGCACAGCTGCATCTAAGAGACCTTGTTGCCTGCTTCCCTCCATTGACATCTTCTGTCAGCCTCCTCTTTACAGTTACTTTCAAAGAAGTCACATCCAACATTGCATTTTCTCCTCCAGGGCGGACAATCAGATGCATCAACGGTCCACGAGGAAGCATCAATATTAAAGACTTTGAATGTTTTCTTTCGTTGATCCCAAAGTGAACATTCATCTAAAGAATCAACCTTGCTCATAGTTACAACACAATTGGTGTAACTCATAATTGTTTAGTAATTCATCTCTTAAGACTCACTCGTTGCTATTGTATGTGCCTTATTTGTTCTGATTAAATCACTTGAAGAGAAAACTGCTGCTTTTGTTAACTACTAGTTTTGTTGGAATTTTATATTCAATGTTTTGTTTAAAAGTAGACATATTCAGTGTTATAATCTTTTGAATGTAAATATTATTTTAAATTATTAATTATTATTCTAAGGGGGTGGATTGGTAGAATTGTTAGAGCATCGAACAAAATGCCTTCCGTTATTTCTTCCAGCTTTTTACGTTCTGTGTTCAAATCCTTCCGAGGTCAACTTTGCCTTTCATCCTTCCGGGATCAATAAAATGAAGTACCAGCCAAGTACTGGGGTCAATATAATTGACCTAACCCCTTCCCCAAAAATTTCTGGCCTTGTGCCTATGCTAGAAACAATTAATTAATGTTCTCTATTTGAAATGTTTCTTAAACTGCAGTGTTGTCAAGATTATTAGTGCAAAGCTACACTAATCTGCTCAGTTGTGTATCAAAAAACATACTTAGTCTTGCTGTAAAATGATTTATGGGTTAAAACCCCCAACTAAAAGAGAGAATTAGTTTGGCAATCGAAGAATTGTGATTTTGACCTGCTTGGATTACCTCAGATTTGAGATGATATATGCTCTGTATAGATGATTTTTTTCCTGGTTTACATATATTTTATCATCATCATCATTTTTCTGTCAGTTTTTCCATGCTTGCATGGGTTGGATGAGTCTTCTCCAGCACAGCGTCTCACCACTTGTTGCTGTCCCGCATCATCTTCATGAGGGTCAGCCTCTAAAGATCAGCCTTCACCACATCCTATATCTTCCTCAGTCTTCCTCTTCCACAAGTTCCTTCCACTCTGATCACTCAACACTTTTTTACCCTACTGTCATCCTTCACTGGCATCACATGTCTGTACCAGCGCAGTCTTCTCTTGCACACTGTATCTGATTCTTCTTATACCCAGTTTTTCTCTCAGCTCATTTGTACTCCGTCATTCATGCTCTCTAACATTACACATGCAGTGGAGCATGCTCACCTCATTTCTTTCGCTCATCATGCATGTTTCATCACGATGCAAAATCACATTTCGTACACAAGTATCATACAATCTACCCTTCATTTGGTGAAATAATCCATTTGTTCCAGCAGAGATAATAGCTCCCTTAACTTTTTCCACCTTGTTCTTATTTTGGTTACTATGCTTTTGGAACACCCTCCTCCACTACAGAAACTATCAACTACTTCTCGGGAGCCTTCCGAACATTTGAAAGAATTTATTCATGGGTTCTCTTACTGCTAAGTACTCCTGTGCATCTGCTACATACAAAGTATTTCTTCTCTGCCAGCCTGCATATGATCCCACTGAACCTCTTGTGCATCCATAGTTTACATTTGGTACACCATATGGAATTCCTACCTACACCTTTTCTGCATATCGAGTGTGGCCACTATCCAGATGGCAGTAGAGTTCTATCTTCTTTCCTGCTGATTAAAACTTTTGTCTTTGCTAGGTTTACTTTGAAGCCTCTCGATTCTAGGCTTTGCTTTCATGTTTGGAATTTATTCTCTAATTCTTCAACTGATTCAGCTATGAAGACTAAGGTTACCAGTATACAGAGGTTCCCATGTACAGCCGGGAAAAATATAATTAACAGAAGGGGTCTGAGAACCAAGCTTAAATGGACACCTATCTGCACATTGAATTCCTCGCTGAACTCATTGCTAACTCTCACCTTACTGATGGCATCTCCACATGTCTTGCATGGCTCTCACAAACCATTCATCTACACCTAGTTTTCATTGTGCCCACCAGACTACAGAGTGTGGTAATATGTCAAATGCCTTCTCCTTGTCTGCAAATGCTAGGTATAGTGGTTTGCTCTTAGCTAAAAACGTTTTGAGTTGTTTCACGAGAAAGAAGGCATCAGTTGTACCCTGTCCTGGCTCAAACTCGAACTGTATCTCATCCAAGCTAATTCTCTTCCTACCAGTTGAGAGCTATAAGTCTTTCTGTTAATTTCATAACTTAATTCATCAATTTGATGCCTCTATATTTGCTTCTTTCTAGGGCACCTCCTTTGCCCTTGTAGCAGTTGATGATTATACTGCTACATCATTCATTGGGTATGACACTTCCCTGTACTACCTGATTGGCTATGCAAGTGACTAGCGCATGTCCTACTTCACCGTATATTTTGTGCATATTAGCAACTGTCTGTGATGGTCCAACTGCTTTCCCTGTCTTCATGTCCTTAATCATGCATTTGACCATATAGCTGTCAACTTCAATAGCTGATCCCTATACTGGGCGTACTTGGGGTAGTCTGCTCTCTTTCTCTCTCTCTCTCCCATGCATTCTCTTCATTCAACAACCTCTCATAGTTCCGTGTCTCTTTTTTCTCAGTGTCAGTGAGAGCAAGTGGTTTGCCTTCGTTTCATACACACTATTCCCCAACAATGTCTTGATTTGCACTGACACACTGCTTTGCAATCCAGAATACCTTACACCTCTGATCCTCTTGTCACAAAATTAGCAAACTTCTTACTTTCAGCTTCTCTCCTTGCTATGTATACCTGAAATCCAAATACCTTTCTTCCAATCTTTCCAGGCCTATATCTTAGCTTTCATGTCTCTATCTACTGTACAATTCCACCACCATGTCACCTTCCTTCTGGCTGGAACCTTGCTCCATCCATAGATCTCGTATGTGTCTCACAGCAAGTTGTCTCATATAAACTCTTAGTTGTCACCTTTTATAGTCTGTATCTCCTTCTTCTCATCATACAACATATCACTTAGTACTTCTTTGAACATATGTCTGGCCAAGGGATCTTTCAGCTTCAATCCATTCCTTCTCTAGATTGTCTTGTATCTCTGGGTCCATCTATCTTTAATTTAATGATCACTAGTCTAAGTTGAGTGGTAGGTGATCAGGTGGCTGGCCGGTTTCCTGAAGTTAGTGTTGTAAATTGTTAGGTCATTTGTGTCACAGAATTCCAAGAGCCTTGATACCTCTTCATTCCTGTACTGTATACTATGGATATAGTACAGGAATGAAGTAGCCAAAATGGCATTGCTCAGCATCTCCATTGAAGACCCCAGCCGTGAAAACAAGGTTACTGTTGTTCATTATCAAGGTAGGCTGCAAGGGGGTTCCATAGAAATGATTCTTTTGCTCATCTTTCAGTCCAAATTGTGGTGTACATGCAGAGATCACTGTTGCTGTTGTGTTGCCTGTAACTAGTCTAAGCTTTAATTATTCTATCATATACTCTGACTGCCTCAATTACTTTATCCATTTCTCTGCCAACAATATGCCTACTCCACCCACCCCAGTGCTGTTATCCACTCAGACGAATTTGTACCTGTGTTCCTTGCCAGTCATAAGTCTGGCTGAAGATCCCCTTCATCTTAGCTCTTGTACACAGCACACATCTACTTGCCTCCACTCCAGCATCTCTACAACCTTTCCAGACTTAACTTTCATCATGCCAATGTTGATGGTGCAACCCTGAAGTTTTGCACTTGACAGGAAGAGGAGAGTTTCTTATGGTGGTGGTGAGTGGCTTGCTTGATGTCTGTTTTCTGCATTTGAAAGGAAGATAGTTGGTGCAGTCATTTGTTGACATTTGAGGGGTTCCCACCCATGGCCGAATGTTTACACCTGCCCCCCCCCTACCATGCACGGCACTAACATAGTGGGTGTTAGTCCTGTATATACAGTTCGGGTTTTTCATTGTATTTGTCACTGACATGATTTTTGGAATGTTTGTATTTTTTTACTGGATGCCCTTCCTATCTTCAGCCACTATACTGGGTTGAACAGGCATGAACTGGATGCATTTTATCATGCCGCCAGCACTAGAGGGGCGGTTTTTCAGGACTAAAGTGTCCTCCCTACACTGTCTCAGTTTTTAATTCAGATGGGTTGCCTTCGCTGTGGCTTCCAGAGTCCATGTCTCCTCCGCACAGTTAGGGCAGAACCCTAGCTTATCTATTTTTTATGTTAATTTCTGTCCTCAAATGTTATAGATTTTTATTTTTATGTTGACTTCAAAGAAATCCTTTAAAGAAAATTGTTTTTTTTTTGTTTTTTTTGTTTTTTTAAGGATCGAATTAATGTGCCTTCTTGGTGTGATAGGGTTATGTGGCGATCATATCCTGGAACATTTATAGAAAATATAGCATACGGTAAGTGAAATTATGTTCGTTTCTATTATTCCAAACTCTGTTACGATTTTGTTTTATCATTTCACATCTATTAATGAACTTTGAAATGAAATCTTAATTATTTCAATGTGCAGTGTATGCCAAGTGAAATCTCAGTTATTCATTGTATGTTCTAATTTATTGAAAATTCAAATAATGTGTACTGGATAAACTGTGTCAAGTTTGTGGTTGGCTATTGCCAGTCTAGATAAAGCATAATACATTCAGAATAGTGAGGCCATTACATTTGATCTAACGGGGAAAATAGATATTGCTGTAAATAAACCCATTCAAATATTCCATGGCATTTGTTAATATTTTTTTCAATGATTTGGACTGTCTTTTGCTTTTCATAATAGGCACAGGCATGGCTGTCTGGTTAAGAATTTTGCTTCGTAACCACATGATTTCGGGTTCAGTCCCACTGCGTGACAACTTGGGCAAGTGTCTTCTACTATAGCCTCGGGCCGACCAATGCCTTGTGAGTGGAATTGGAAGACAGAAGAAGCCTGTCGTATATATATATGTGTGTGTGTGTGTGTGCATGCGTGTCATCGCTTGATGCTGCTTATCGCTGAAACCGACCGGTGACATTTGTTTATGTCTCCAATAACCAGATGCCCAGCCATTCAGTGATTCAGTGTTGTGATTCCCATACTAAATCAGTATGGTTGGTGACAGGAAGGGCATCCGACTGTAAAATGCTGCCTTAAGAAATCTCCGTCCAACCCATGCCAGCATGGAAAAACGGATGCAAAAACGATGATGATGATGATGATGATGATGATGTACTGCTTTAATAAATCAACTAACTTTTGAAAGTTCTTGGCATATGTCATATTTATCCCAAATTTAGTTCCCACAAAGTACGTTGCCAATTGTTGGCTGGTCATGTGGTCATTGCTTATGTTTACCCTTTCTCTCGTTCCTCTCACACTAACCGTCTCTGTTCTTCTGCGTTGCATTAATTAATCAGAGGAGGAAGAAATTAGCGCCTATATTCTTTATAGGCACTCCCAGACTGTTGAGATTGATGCAGTTGATATTCAGTTTGAACTTATGTGGGTTGATGCATCATCATCATCATCATCATCATTTTTACATCAACTTTTCCATTGCTGGTTGGGTTGGATGAAATACTTTTTTTCTTTTCTTAGGTAGCATTCTATGGCCAGATACCCTCCCTAATGCCAACCCTCACTTATTTTTAAATAAGGGACTTATTCCACTGACCTTCACCTGTAAATTCACTTAGCTGCAGGACCTATTGTTTATGTGGAACATAAACAAACAACACCAGTTGCTTAAGTGATGTCAACATGAAAGACATATGTAAAGACAAACATGCACACACACACACACACACACACACACACATATACATATACATATATATATATATATATATATACAACAGGCTTCCACACAGTTTCTGTCTACCAATTTCACTCACAAGGAATTGGTCAGCCCGAGTCAATAGTAGAAGACACTTACCTAATGTGCCATACGATGGATTGAACCCCAAACCATGTATGTGTTTGTGTGTATGTGTGTGTGTGTGTGTGTGTGTGTGCGTGTGTGTGTGTGTGTGTGTGTGTGTGTGTATGCATGTATGTGTATATTTTTGACTCATGTATATTGGTGAAAGATGTAAACATCAATGAGAAAACTGGTGCTTTCAAAAAAAAAAAAAAAAAATACCTTGTGGTGTTTGTTCTGCACTGAGTTGCACTGACCCTCTCATATCACTCTCGCCATCAGAAATGCAGTGAACCAGTGATTGGTCTATTGGAAGTCTGTACTGTAACTAACCAAGCTATTGTTTACAAAATGTGATATAAAATATAAATAAAATAAGTGACTGGACTCCAAGACATACTATTCTAGCCAATGTTTGTTTGAATAGAGAGATAGACCTGGGGGAAGACTCTTATAATGTAGAGTATATAAGTTTACATTCCTAAGAGGATCAGAAGAGTATTAACCAAAAGCTGTCAACGTGGCTGTAAAATATTGTGATAAAGATATTATAAGAGATAAATGATGAGCTTAGAAGAAACAGAAGGAATAAGATAGCTGAGAACTATATCTGGAGGTGTCTAGGTAGAATGTTAAACAGTGGATTTATCCAGTTAGAAGTGAAGAGAAGAGAGTTGTAAGGGGTGGGGGGGTTATTGACCAATGTTCCATGCCAAGAGACTAAGAGATCTGAATATTTTCAATTTTGCATCAGAATGTCAAGAAGTGGTCGAAATGGTATGTGTCTACTTTTTCACCCCACATACTAGTGTAGCAGCACCATTATCACTTTAAAAAAAAAAATCCTTGTTGAGCCTATGGGGCCATTAGGGCAGAGCTTATCACGGTTGCCATAGTGTCAAGTGACTGAGAGTACAAGATTGCCCCCTAAACGGGATGCCAGTCTGTTGCAGGATTAACCCCCTAGCTACAGCTGGTACTCATTTTCCGCTGAGTAGACTGGAGCAACGTGAAATAAAGTGCCTTGCTCAAGGACACAATGCACCGGCCAATCTTGGAATCAAACCCACGACCTTACAATCGTGAGCCCAACCATCTAACCACTAGGCCATGTGCCTTCATCACTTGCTAAAGTAAAAATAAAGTCAGTATACTAGAAGGAGGGGAGATAACTGAGCTGAAGCTAATAGATCAAGTTAGGAAATATCATGCTACTTCGAATTGTTTGTTTTTTGTTGACAACATAATGCCAACAGTTGCATGTGTCTGTAGGCCTCCGTAAGTCCATTTCATTTGGCAACTGCCCTTTACTGAACAGCCAGCATGGCCACTATGTGCAGGCAGTGGTTGATTTACTACGGAACTTAAGCTTCAAAGCCTCTAATCCTGGAGGGGCCCCCAGAGACAACTTTATTTTTATGAGGGAATTGGATGTTGCCCTATGGGTTGCGAAATGGTCCCCATAACAGCTCAAGCTTCATAATATAGATCTACCACTGTACATCAGCCTGCAGTTGGTTATATCAATCCTGGTGCTTTCAAACAAAACACCTTGTAGTATTTGTTCCACTCAAGTTACATGGACACTCTCACCATCAGAAATGCAGTGATCCAATGATTGGCCCATTGGGAATTTATAACCGACAACACTATTGTTCACAAAATGTGACTGGTACTTATTTTATCAACCCCAGTGTGTGTGTGCATGGGAGGCAAAACCTAAAGTCAACCTTGGCAGGATTTGAACTCAGAATGTAAAGGGCCATAACTAAATACCAATGCACCCATGATTCTGCTAACCCACTGTCTAGAATTGGATTGGTAGGATACAGTTAAAGATTATATGAAGACCGAGAACTTATAATGCTACATCTAACTACAAGAGAATTTCTTATCTGAGGATAAACATTTCTATTTAGCTTGTGACTATCTAGAGAAGGTTTTTCAACAAGGTTCAACTCTATAGTCTAATGAACATAGAGAAAACTACAAATGAATATTCGCTTGTAGGAGTTGTTCAAACTCTTACAAGTGAATATTCAAGTGTATGTGGATTGTAAAAATAAAGTCAAAATTGGCACACACACTGAGCTGAGTAAAGAATTTAGTGTACGGTTAAGTATCCATCAAGACTGTGTTCTCAGCTCTTTCTACTTCATCTCAAACTTTGACCCCCAACTTAAGTAGTTCAGAAATAGATGTCTAATTCAGGGCTCTCCAAACTATGGACTGCGGGCCACATCCGACCCGCCACAACATTTTGTCCAGCTTCCAACTACTTGAAATATATATATATATATATATCTATCTGAGTATCATACTTAACGTATATACACCCGTTGATATGGCTTCAGCTGTAGCTGAAGCTGAAGCCATATCAACGGGTGTATATACGTTAAGTATGATACACAGATAGATATTTTCAATTAACGCTGTTTCAA
>JAOPJM010524469.1:0-10458 GCA_027124095.1 Muusoctopus leioderma
TAGCATGGGTTGGACAGAGATTTCTTGAGGCAGCATTTTACAGTCAGATGCCCTTCCTGTCACCAACCATACTGATTATAAGTATGGGAATCATACCACTGAACTACCAAACAGCCAGGCATTTTGTTTTATGGTGATGTAAACAAACATCACCGACTGATTCAGTGATAAATGGTGTCAGGCGAGGACAAGCACATGCATGGACACACATGCGCATATACATACACATATATGATAGGCTTCTATACACTTTCTGTCTACCAATTTGACTCTCAAGGCATTGGTCGTCCCTAGGCTATAGTAGAAGACACTTACCCAAGGTGCCACACAGTGGGACAGAATCCAGGACCCTGTGGTTATGAAGCAAACTTCTTAACCACACAGCCATGCCTGCACCTACACTTTAATATTTAATATGCATATTAACATTTCATATTATTATTTTCAAATTAAAATGGCAGGGAACTAAAAAGGTATAAGACACTAGTTCAAACTATAGGACAGTCATTGTGTTCAGCCTCCCCCCCCCCTCCTACAAACCCACCTAACAAAACATTATCTTGTAACATGGCCAAATTTGCAGTAGTAATAATAGTAATAATAGTAAATACTGCTAATGATTGAGTGAATTAACAGTAAGGAAGAGCAGCCAGTAGTATAAAAACAAAAAAAATCAATTATTCCAAAAACTTATGTGATTCAACATTTCCCTAACAATCTTACTTAAACATTTGATGGATTCTCTGTTATTTTCAACAATGAGTGTTCCATTGTTCTATCACTAGAATGGGCCACTCACTGAGTTAGCGTGTAAGTGGCTGAGTATTCCACAGACATGTTTACCCTTAACGTAATCCTCACGCAGAATCATTGTGACACACAGTGTGACAAGGCTGGACCTTTGAATTACAGGTACAATCCATTCGATAAGCTTACACACAGTTTCCCCTCTACCCGGATTCACTCACAAGGCCTGGGTCAACCCGAGGCTATGGTAAAGACACTTGCCCAAAAATGCCACACAGTGGGATCGAACACAGGATCTTGTGATTGCGAAGTGAGCTTCTTAATCATTTGGCCATGCTGCATCCATTTAATTCTCAATTTGAAAGGATTAAATTTATATAAATAAGAATCAATTCCTAGCACTACATGCATATGACAAGGATGTGGTAGACTGTATACTCATATTGGCGGAATAAATGAATTGGTTTTTAACCTCCGAAAATATAATGTTGGCCATTTTTGCTTCAGAAAATATTTCACAAATAAGATTAGTATATCCCTTGTGTTTAAAAAACACTTTAAAAAAATTTTAAACTTTGAACATTTGACATTTTTTTCAATATTTTATCCTTTATTTCACGTATCTGCTGTTTTCATTCATTCATTTGGTTTCGTTTATTTATGAAATACGAAGAAGTGGCGTTGAAAAACACATTCCTATTCAAAGATGGCAGTCTATATATGGTCATGTGAAAGGAGGACCAATCAGTATGGTTGGTGACAGGAAGGGCATCCGACCGTAAAATGCTGCCTCAAGAAATATCCATCCAACCCATGGTAGCATGGAAACATGGACGTAAAACAATGATGATGATGATGATGACGACTACCCCTACTCCTACCACTACTACTATGAACACCAACACCATCACGGTCATCACTAGGACTACGGCCACCACCATTACTGTTATTACCATTGCTGCTGCTACTGTTATTACTACCATTGCCTCTGTTACTACTATCGCTATTATGGTTACTACTCCTACTTCTGTTGTTCCTCCCACTGTCACCATCGCTATTAGTATTTCTAGATGAGGGACGGCTAGTGTTGTTGTTGTTGTGATTGCTGTTATCGTTATTGTTTTGGTGGTGGTGATGGTGGTTGTTGTTGTTGGTGTTGTTGTTGTTGTTCCTAGTTCCCATCTAATTTTCGTAAATAAATCTAAAGTCCAAAGTTCAACACAACAAAAACAAAAACAATAATAACCAAATCCATGCACACACATAACATACATTATACATATATAAATAGCAGAACATCTAAGAAGAATCTTACCACAAGACCTTTGAGACGAACAGTAAACATGCAATAAGTGGTGAGGAGGAGGGGGAGGAGGAGCTTGAGGGGCACATAGTCATTGATAAGGTCACAGACTGTGATGAAAGGATTTTGACAGACTAATTGATTAATTATCTAATTAATTGGTAATAAAATTGAAGTGAGACATAACCAGTGCGTGTGTTGTTATTGGCAGTATGACCCTCCCAAAATACAATAATATCAGTTTCAACACACAATTTCACATCAAGAATCTTGCAAAACAAATACAAAAACGAAATATATCAGAATTCCCATACAAACTTATCTTATTTTACAAATTTTATGAACTGACCAGACTAATTTCTTTAGACTCAATTGTCAATTTACTTTCAAAAGAATTGTCTATCTATGCTGCTCTTAATTGGGATGCTACAACTTTCGGTTGATTTTACTATACAAGTCCAATGAGTTTTTGACAACAAAGAATACCAATGTAACAAATATGTTTTTTTTTCCCTTTTTTTTCTTCCTTTTTTTTTTCTTTTTTTTTTCACTCTTTTATATTTCAATTGATGATTTTTTTAAATATCCGAAAATATATATATTGTAAAAAGAAACAACTAGATTTAACAATATTTTTCAAGTGATACAAAGAAGGAATTTAGCCAGGACAATAGCAGACCAAGAGAGAATCTTAATTCTAATAGAAAACATTAATGGTCTCTTCTTTCTTTTAATTTAAGACTGTCTCCATTTCCTTGACATTGATGATAAAAAGTATAGCATATATATATATATATATATATTAGGGCTACATTATCCAATGTATCCTTACTCTTTTAACCCATTAATCTATAAAGTTTAATTTTCAGTCTACAATTTATTACAATGTAATAACTTGAAAAATAAATAGTATGGATGAAAAAGTCATAAAAGGATGAATATACAATTCATGAAAAGCTAACAATATGTGAACAGTATTTAGGATTGGAATAAATGCTTCATATTGTATAATTTTCTGGCTGTTCTGTTTTTCTGTTTTAGGGACACTATGCATTAATGGCTGGCTTTAGGTGATAAGGGGATATTTGGTTGCTATATATATATGTAAATCTTCGATAGTAGACATATAAACATGTCATATTCACCTATCTCTCTGTGAATTGAAACAATGATGAACAGCCGTAATCGATTTTCAACCCTTATTGGGGTCTCATCAGAGGTGTCTACATCATATGAGAATCCCAGAGAAACAGTAGCCAACCTGCTTATATACACATAAAATCTAGTAGCTTCAGAGAACTGGTGATACTAATTTGCATACCATAAGTGTTTAACACTTTACTTAATATCAGAGGCCTGTTAACGGGGAACTCAGTCCACACAAGTATCAAAGTATGATATAATATATGTAAATCTTCGATAGTAGACATATAAACATGTCATATTCACCTATCTCTCTGTAGATTTAAAAAATGATGAACAGCCTTAATCGATTTTCGACCCTTATTGGGGTCATGTAGCTCATTATATCTGTTGTGTATCTAGAGGAAGTCAGTACAGCAAAGCCAAGCCTTTTCTCACCTAAACCCTTGGTAGGATTTTAGGTTCAGCATTTCAACAAGTATTCATATTTAAATTCAAGCCTTCTATTATAATTTTATGTAAGAACTTTTTGTTAAGTTATATTCCTGACACCAACTTAATAACAAGAAAGTTAGTTATTTTCTAAATCCCTCCAAATTCTTCATTATTTTCAAAATTAATTGAAAATCATAGGCAGTGAATTTCATTAGAAATATGGTAAGGAAAGGGTTAAAGTTGAAGGTCAAAATTGTGGCACTTTTGTTATCAGGCCTACAGCTGTATCTGAAGGTTGAAAAACCCCAAAATTATTTGACAACAAAACTAAATACATATTCTTAAACAGAATTAAAACAAGATACATGTTAAGGTAGAGAAAATTACATCATAAAATTCAAATTTATATTAACTATAACCCATAAGGTAGATACAAAACCAAAGGATATCCAAAATACACCAAGCCACAACTTAAGGACATTCCATAAAACATACTGTCTAAATGATAGGCTTCACAAATGCAGCTTTATAAAGGATAAAAATCTCCCATTCCTAATTCTACATGTTAATAATTTTTCCGTTTTTTTTATCTTTACTTATTCTTTTTTTTTTTTCGTTACTCTTCTTAGTTAGTCACAATATCTTCTACTTCTGTTAGAAACAATCATATCAAGCAAAGAGGAGAGAGAGAGAGAGAGTAAGTGTGAAGATGTGTATGTGTGTGTGTGTATATGTATGTGTGTGTGCGTGCGGACACATATATTACACCCCTTTCGATAGAAAAGCTAAAGAAAAAAAAATGCACAAGAAAGATTGGGGCTGAGAGTTAGTTCCTTTCTAAAACCTCACACAATGCAAGCACTTGAAATACATACCCAGGCCATCTGGAGCATAATCAGAATTGTCTTCTACGTAGAAACAGTAAATAATAGAGAATTATAATGAGTGTTAAAACAAAAATAGTGTAATTATGTTGGTGTCATACCACTACCACCACCAACCCCATTATTATTATTATTATTATTAGTATTACTATTATTATTTTGAACAGGGAGCTGTTACAATGCAAATATAGAGCTGTAAATTTTTATATAACAATAACGATAACAAGGAAATCATAATTCTACCTTAGAATTCTTTAGTAGTTCCTAATACTTCAGACTAGAAGTCCTTTGATGAAGGAAAATCATACGAGATGTAATGGAACGGAGACTTATTTCCAATCTCTGGTCGTTCTTTAACATTTTTCCTTCGTGAAAGGACTTCTAGTTTGAAATATTAGGAACTATTAAAGAATTCTAAGGTAACATTACGATTTCCTTGTAATCGTTATTGTTATTTTAAAATTTACAGCTCCATTTGCATTGTAATGGCTCCCTATTCAAAATAATTCCCCATATTCCACAATGCTTCAAGCGAACTATAACACTCTTCTATTATTTTTTATTATTATTATTACCACTATTATTACTACTAATAATGATTTCTCACTCTGTTAGGAAAGGTATAGTCAATTTAATCAACCCAGTACATATTTTATTGACCTTAGAAGGATGAAAAACAAAGATGTAGAATTTGAACACAGAACATAGGGAAATGAATTTCAAACCTCTGGAAAATGATAAAAATATATGAGCAAAAAGGTATTGAAAGCAACCAAGTTAAAAAACCTTATGGAATTTTTACCTCTAAACTAACTTATAGATTACAGAAGATATGATATTGTGGCTATTAATTAAGAAACAAACATTTTACAATTAAAATTACTATATCTGGAGATGGCAATGCTGTCTCTAAAATAATTTGAAATCACTGATAAGATAAAAGCTCTCAGATTCTCAAAACATTCTGCTTAGCTCCTAAAAAAAAAAAAAAAAAAAAAAGCATCTAATTTGTATGGTATTGATGCTTGATTATAAAATCACGCATCAATAATACCATACAAAAATCTGCATTGCTTGGAATTACTAATATACTAAAAAGCACATTTTTTTGTCTGAAGTCTTTGAATCTGATGGAAAGAAACATTATTTTCAATTTTCAGTAGTCAATACCAAAACTGAACAAATAATAATAATGATAATGATGATGATGATGATGATAATCATAACAACAACAACAATAAATATAACATAAAAAGAATAAATGAAATAGATGAAGTAATCGAAAAAAAATCAAGCAAATGATCCAAGCCAAAGCAGCACATATAAGGAGGCCCAAGAATGGTCAAAATTCTTCAATGATATGAACAATATGTTCAGAAACAATTCTATAACCTTCTATGGGAAAATTGCAAGAAGTAATATAACTTAAAACCACACCCACCGAGGAGGAAATGTAAAGGTTTTGGAAATCAATCTGGTCGAATGTGAAAGAACACAATCGTGAAGCTCCCTGGATGATTAATCAGCAAGCCAGAGACACTGAACATATAAAAGAGCAAATATGGAAAGATATCTCTGTTGAAGATCTCAGGACAGTACTGGGAAAATCTAGTAAATGGAAATCCCCTGGGAAAGATAGAATCTAGTAAATGAAAATCTAGTAAATGGAAATCCCTAATTTCTGCTTGAATGCTTTCCCTGAATCCCATGAGATTGACTCACCTATACAATAACATTATGCATGACCCCGGGAAAATCCCTCCCTGGCTGGTAAATAGAGTAACTTATTCCCAAAAAGTGATAAAACTAATAACCCAAAAGACTATCGACCAATAACATGCCTCAGAACCATGTATAAGATACTAACATCCATCATCACTGAATACACATATACTTTCCTGATGAATAACAAAATATTCCCTAACGAACAAGAAGGCTATAAATGTGGCTTGTTTGGCTGTAAAGACCAGCTTTTAATCAATAAAATGATCCTAGAAAACAAAAATCTCTCTCTTGCGTGGACTGACTACAAAAAAGCATTTGATAGCCTTCTCCATGGCTGGATTGAGAAATGCTTGGAAATCTATAAAATCTCTCCGGCTATTAGGAACTTTCTATCAAAGAGTATGAAGCTTTGGAAGACAACCCTAATACTGAATTCAGAGACAGGTACTGTAAACACTGGTGACATTGATATAAACTGTGGCATTTTTCAAGGTGGTTCTCTATCACCTATTCTCTTTTGCATGGCTTTCATTCCTCTAAGTAAGCTGTTAAATGACACAATGCATGGATACAAAACATACGACAAATCAATCAATCACTGGGGTTGATTAAATCGACCCCAGTACTTGACTGGTACTTTGTTTATCGACCCCGGAAGGATGAAAGGCAAAGTGGGCACACTGCTCTGAAGCCAGTGTTTGCTGCCATTCCCAGTGACCACCACCAACTTACCATCAGGATCCAGGAAGATTGCCTGTACCTTGAAATCCACACCTTTCCGAAACAACACTTCCACCTCGTCGTCCAATCCAGGCTAGCTAGGAGATGCGTGCATCTTGTAGTCGTTGAAGATGGGTGCGATTGCATGTGTCCCGGAAATCTTGGTCTCACTGATGGCTACCATATCTATGTCTAGTGACCTGAGGTAGATGAGCAAGTAAGTTTGCTTCCAAGCCGACCCTAGGACAGGGGCATTTATACAACCTACTCTGAGTGTGGCCATGTTGTCGGAAGAAAACAAGTGAGAGAAATCACTTACCTTCGTCTTTGAGAAGGACAAGTAATCTGGTCTTCTCACTGGGGAGGAGTTCATTGAAAGGCATCTCCAAAAGTCTGTCCACTCTGTTTCAGAACTTTCCTACATTATATGGGAATTTTTCTCTGAGCGTCATGTAGACATCTAAAGACATCTTTAGTAGAAGTCTACTCAGTGGAGTTTTGGTGACAACCTCCTCAAAGCCCTCCTCTTTTGTTTGTATATATTCTTTTAATCTTTTACTTGTCATTTGACTGCGGCCATGCTGGGGCACCGCCTTGGAGGGTTTTAGTCGATCAGATCGACCCAGCACTTATTTTTTCAGTCTGGTACTTATTCTATCGGTCTCTATTGCTGAACTGCTAGGTTACGGGAGATAAACAAACAAGACAGATACGGAGACAAACACAAAGACGCACACACACAGATATGTATATACATATATATATATATATGACAGGCTTCTACACAGTTTCCATCTACCAATTCCACTCGCAAGGCATTGGTCAGCCTGAGGCTATAGTAGAAGACACTTGCCCAAGGTTCCACGCAGTGGGACTGAACCCGAAACCACGTGGTTGCGAAGCGAACTTCTTAACCACACAGCCATGCCTGCGCATATATTTTCTTTTTGTATTTTCTTCTCTCACGTTAAATGCTTATTTGAAAACAATTGTCTCTCCAAGAGGACCAATCTTTCTGCGGAACCATAAATCAAGGATGTTCACAATTAATCAAAAGGTATCTATTCGCATGGATGCAAGGAGTTAGTAATTCCTATCTCTGATTTAATCCATTCTTATTCTGGAGTAAAATACTTATTTTTTCGCTTAAACAAAGGTGGCACCGCATTGCTGACCTGAAGCTACCATTCCTATATGCTGGTGCCTTTTCCAATATCAACCTAGTAATTTTGAATTCGTATGGATTTGTTTCGCACAAAAACCAGATAAATTTTGACACAGCTGTTGCACATTTTTTTTCTTTTCTAGGCTAACAAGAGAGCTTGTGTTTATAAAATCTGTTTTTGAATGTCAGTTCTGTTGCCCCTATATATTCTTTATGCTCCTTGTTGTTATTGGTTTCCACCTTAGCATTATATACAAGGGACTTCATGAGGCAATTACCATCCGGTGGGCAATTTTCACGATTCCTACAGTTGCAGGACTGGTGTTGACTAGATGACTGTCTGTTCACACTATTCAGCCATGCAGCATTGTAACCTCTGATATAACATCCAAAATTCTTGCAAGCTGAATAACTAACCGTAACACAATTTCTATTTATATATATATATATATATATATATATATATATATGTAGATTCAATATCATATCCAAATTAGTAATTCACATATTTAAATTTTTACTCAATGTCTTTAATTAATAAAGTAGACAGAAGTACAATCAATGAAATCAGACTAAATGTAACACTTTGGAACACACCCACCACCTCTGGTTCTATGATACAATTATCACCCATTTTGTATAGGACATACTCCAAAACCAGCTGAACAATGAAAACATTAGTCCTTTTACTAAACCCCTCCAAATTCTTCATTATTTTAAAAATGAATTGAATCACATAGGTTGTATTTTCAATAGAAATATGGCAACAAACGAGTTAAAAAGCTGTTTTTTTTTTCTTCTTCATAACTTTTACTCAGAAACTATCAATGATGTTTATTTCTCTGCTGGCAAAACAGAGAATTATAGGACATAACTTATAGTAACATAACTCCAGAGTTCATCAATGAGATAAGATACAATCAGTTAAGTTATTACATATTCTTCAACCCGTAACAACAGTATCGTTTTTCAGGCGACACACCCTCAAATAGCTGTTACCACACAAGAGCACTGTAGCAACTAATAAGTTTCTAGATTTTTATAAACTCATTTTTATAAGTTCTTGGGAACTAATAATAATTTCATAGATATCACAGGACAAATGAACATCATTCAAAGAAAACCCATAGGGCATAATCCTAGCATATAGATAATGAAGCACTCTATCAAAATCCATTGGTACATTTGGTCAAAATATGGAAATCAAGGCATTGTTCAACAAACTATCCATCATGTCTGTCTCACCTTCTCTGGCACAAACTATACAAAGACAACACCCTCTGGACTAGAAGTTGCAAAACGAAAAAAAAAAACAAACAAAAACTCAAGTTTAAAAAATATGAGTAGAAGTGTGGGAAGTGCAATTCATGACCAAAATGTGTTCCAACCTACATAACCACTACATAACCACTACAATGTCCAACTATCCACAAATCTCAGGACACTTTAACACACATACACCACTAGAATAGCTACAATAACAACATCCAAAAATTCTGTGCTTGGTTGCGAATCTCTCATAGTAAAGTTCTGAGAAATCATGACAGCTATTCCGTACCGAGTCGATCTGCCTTGTTGTTATTGCAACCAACAGCCAAACCCTTGGACATGCATAAACAAGGTGAACTATAAACTAAATGGAATATACAACAACTATCACACTACACCCTACACAACATACCCTTCATACCACGCTACAGCATACATCGATAAACAGTGTCCAGCGATGACAAGCACATGCATGCACACACACACAGATATATATATATATATATATATACATATATGACAGGCTTCTACACAATTTCTGTCTACCAATTCCACTCACAAGGCATTGGTCGGCCCGAGGCCATAGTAGAAGACACTTGCCCAAGGTGCCACGCAGTGAGACTGAACTCGAAACCACGTGGTTGCAAAGCAAACTTCTTAACCACACAGCCATGCCTGCACCATGCCTGACCCCCACTACTGTACTACATTGCTACAATATGCCAGGCATAATCAACTACTTCACGAGAGCGTATGATGTCATTCCTGACCAGAAAGGAAACACGATAAGACCAAGGTGTTCAATATCAGGTATTCATGTGACAAATACCTGTCTGGTAGGCCTACCTGGACTACTCAACAACAACTGCAACATCGTCGTCGTCATCGTTTTATATTCGTGTTTCCATGCCAGCATGGGTTGGACGGAGATTTTTCTTGAGGCAGCATTTTACGGTCAGATGCCCCCCCTGTCACCAACCATACCGATTGAATATGGGAATCCTACCCCCGAACAGCTGGGTCTTTTGTTATATGGAGATGAAAACAAACTCACCGGCCGATCGATA
>JAOPJM010524479.1:0-10457 GCA_027124095.1 Muusoctopus leioderma
TGTCTTGAATATCACTTTATCTCATTCTTAAATCTGGGTACGTGTAACCATGACGGGTAGTAGTAGTAGTAGTAGTAGTAGCAGTAGTAGCAGTAGTGATAGTAGTAGTAGTGGTAGTAGTAGTAGTAGTAGTCGTAGTAGTGGTAGTAGCAGCAGCAGCAGCAGCAGTAGTAGTAGTAGTTGTTGTTTAGCCCCAGGTCAGCTTCCAACGAGCAGACCTATCATCAAAGCACATCCAACCGTGATCATCCCGTCTTTATTTTTCTACACTACATTATCCAATGTGTCCTTCAATGTTTTACACAGTATGGTGTGATTTGAGGGAGATTTGGTTGCTATTTTTAGCAGGTGTGGCGACCATATGTGGCTCAAAATATTGATTGTTATTCCTGTTGTTTTTTGTTGTTGTTGTTTTTTTTTACTGTTGTCTGGCCCCAGGTCAGCTCTGACCGATCAGAACAATGATCGAAATGTATTCCAGCCGTGCCTATCCCGTATGTTTATGGGTATCTAGGTCTACATTGTATAATGCTTCTTTCCCTTTCTTTAAAGATGGTAGAGTGTTAGTGGAGGGAAATTTGACACCTGAGAGGTTTCATCATTTGTTTGTTCTTTATTCCCAGGTTCGCCCCGATCGAACAAATAAACGATCAAGGGCGTTCCATCTGTGACGACCCTATCATATTTTCTGAGAGTTTATCTAGTACTACATTATCCAAATGAAGGCACGTGCCTAGTGGTTAAGATGTTGGACTCGCAATTGTAAGGTCGTGGCTCGATTCCCAGACCGGGCAGCGCATTGTCTCCTTGAGCAGGGCACTTTATTTTTACGTTGTTCCAGTCTATTCATCTAAAAATGAGTTACGAGTTGCAACCGACAGATAGTCTTCAGCAACAGAAAAACTAATAGAAACCTAGTGTTCTTGGTTCGATCCGGTAGATCATCTGCGATATTCCGATTGATCCGTTTACATTATCCAATGTATTCATTCTTTTTTTCAAGATGGTGAGCTATGATTTAAGGAAGGTTTGACTGCTATTTCTAACTGGTCCATTGACCTCTTAGAGGCTCTGTCATCGGATCAATGAAACTATATATTTTTGGGCTATCCATTGCTATGAAGTTTTAACAATGAAATTTATATTGATGTTATTTGTTACATTACGTGCAGTTTGGCTGTTGAGGTTCAGCATTTGCTAACTACTGCAGTCAAAAATCAATCGATCAATGTTATCTTTATTGATTTTGTGTAATTTCTTTGCAGATAGCAATAGCGTTGGAAGCCCTTTAATCAAATTCAGAAGTTATATGAAAAATATTTTAAAAGAATTAGCCCCTCAGAACGAAATAGTTTCTACAGCCATGGGAGTATGGTTAAACATTTCTCTTCACAACCACGTCGTTTCGGATTCGATCCCACAGTGTGACCTTTTGGAAAAGAGACTTCTACCTCAGCCTCGGGTTGACCAAAACCTTGTGAGTGGAATTTGATATACGGAAATTGTGTGAAGCCCGGCGTACACACACACACATATATAATTATATATAATTATATGTGTGTGTGCGTGTGTGTGACTGTGCGTGACTGTGTGCATATATTCATTTATGGGTATGTATCTTTCGCCTGTTTATATCGGCATAGGATATAAACATCAGAGAAAAACTGGCCTTTTTATTGGATTAGACATATCCATGTCACTCTTATCGTCAGAAACGCAGTGCACCAGTGATTGGCCCATTAGAATACTGTAACGAATTCTATACTAGAATTAGAATGTTTGTGTTTAATTATAATTTCTCTAAATCTTTTTTTTTTTATACACTTCAATTTTTCTGTTATTCACAAAAGTACATTTTATTAACATGTATGTAATTTATTCACATACCACCACCACCACCGGCGGACAGAATGGCGAATGCGTTACCCCGGAGAATGGCAAGGGGGAGATGCGATGAAAGAGCCAGTCTCATCTCACGGGGCTCCTCCTTGCGGATAGCAATCCCCATCACGATCGAAGTAAGTAGGGAGTTGGACTGAGGACCCAGGACGCCGGTTGTTTCTACTGCTATGGGTTCAACACAGAAACCTATCAGAGAGAGCAGCCGGTACTTCGCCAGCTTGCGATCTTCAGCCTGTCGGGGTAACAAAGCCAGGGTCTGACGCCGATTTCACCCAGGTTGCTGCTGGAGAAAGTATCGCAGCAGGTCGCGTCCCAGATAATGGACTTACCACCTCGGAACGGGAAGATTGTGATGCCGTCTGGTCTTTTGCTGTCTCCTCGATCTAACCCCACCAGTACGAGCTGCATTCTTACACAACATAAAAAACACCTTTTACAGATGGCGAGATATTCAAAAGAGCTTTTTTTAGAAGCTACCGATTCCTTATTTGAATATATTTAAAAAAACAAATGAGAAATTATCGATGCTATCCAAAGTATGTAGTTACCAAGAAGAACTGTGACAAAATGGGTTGAAAACATGGTAAATGATATACGTTCCCAGCTTACAAACGACTGCTTGGTTTTAGCTTCAGTTTGATGAATCAACTGACACGTGTCACATGACACAATTAAGCATATTTTCACGTTTGGTTTCCCCCACTCTGATTCTATTATAAAGGAAGATCTACTCAGCAGTATTCCTATGAAAGACAGAATAACTGGAGAAAATATATATAATATATATAAAATTTACCGATAAAAAAGAAAAGGCAAAAAGCTTTTATCTATTACTACAGATGGTGCACCAGTTATGATTGAAGATGAAAATGGCTTTATTGCATAGTCTAAAAAAGAGAAATAATTTCAAAATCTTATTGCTTACCATTGCATAATACACCAACAAACATTATGTGGGAAAACATGCTGAACTTTGATGAAGTTATATCAGTAACCAACCATAAAATAATGATAAACTCTATTAAAGCCAAAGTACAACAAAGAAGATTATTTAAATGTCTTTTGAAAGAAGTTGATGTACATTACGGAGATTTACTTCTTTATAATAGAGTGAGGTGGTTGAACAAAAGGATCAGTACTTATTACATTCAGACAGTTGTTACCGCATATCAAAGGTTTTTTTTCTTAATGTTTAGGAAAGATAAAAAATATAACCTTTCTCGAAGACAACGAATGACTTCGAAAATTAGCATTCTTAACAGATATTACAACAAAGCTAAACGAATTGAATATTGAATTACAAGGCAAAAATTATTTTAAAAAAAAATATATAACACACACGATCTCTTCCATAAATTCTTTTAAAATGAAATTATCTTTGTTTATAAATGAGCCTCACAAAAACTTATCTTACACACTTTTTGAATATTAAAGAAATTTTCTGGTGAGTTTAACTTCAAACACAAACCATAATAATTACGAAGAATTTGCAATTCTTTTAGAAAATATATTCAGTCAATTTCGAAAGATATTTATTGATTTTAATAAGATTTCTGGAATATGTAGTTTATATATTACTTGTTTCAGTCATTGGACTGGGTCCATGCTGGGGCACCGCCTTGAAGGATCAGATCGACCTCAGTACTTATTTTGAAGTCTGGTACTTATTCTATCGGTCTCTTAGCCTAACCGGTAGGTTACGAGACATATACACACCGTTATTCGCTTATTGACGACTACCGGAACTCAATTGCGCGCAGAATCGCTTATTGACGACTCCCGGCTATGCGCGCAAAAATCTCAAGTCACTTATTGACGACTCCCGTACCGAAAGGGTTAAAGGCTTTCTGCCTGCCCCATGTCACACCAACAGCGAGCCAAAACGACTCTACTCCTCACTCCACCCACTCAACCAACAGGACTACCAGCGGCCCCAACCTCACAGCGGCAGCAACAACAACAACAGCGTGCAACAACAACAGCAGCAGCAAGAACAAACAAATGAGCAACAACAACAACATCAGTACCAACAGCGGCGACAACAACAGCAGCGACAACAACAGCAACAGAAGCGGCACCGGCAGCCGTGCCAATGGCAACAGCAGCAGCACTAACAACATCTGCGACATCAGGGTCATCGACAGCAGCAGTTGCAGTAGCAGCTAGAGCAACTGCCACAACAGTAACAACAACATCAACGGACAAAATAGAGATCAAACCCACCACCCAGGGGAAACCCCAAACCAGCACTCCCTCTTTATCTTCCTCCCTTTCTCCCCCTCCTACATGCACAAACATAGAATACACACACACGAAAACATACCCCTACCCCCGTCCGAGTCGGAATTATAAGACTCAGCAACCTCATTTTGCGGTGAGAAAGGGGAACCTCAAAAAAACCCAAAACAAAACAAAAAAGAAGGAAAAGAAAAAAACACATGCACATGACACTAACACCAATACCAAACACAACCAAATCCACAACAACAACAAATACACCATCACCACCCCCACTTCCACCAACAGCAACAAAAAGAAAACACAAACGCAACAAGAACAAACACACAAACCCAACAACAACAATACCAACTAAACACACAACTCCACTCACAACAACAACAATAAATCGCACCCACACCCAACTTTGTGCTGGTAAGACAACAAAATAAGAACTGTTGACTTACATAGCACAAAGTGGGATGTACGGTGAAAGT
This sequence comes from Muusoctopus leioderma, assembly GCA_027124095.1. Lineage (NCBI taxonomy): Eukaryota > Metazoa > Mollusca > Cephalopoda > Octopoda > Octopodidae > Muusoctopus > Muusoctopus leioderma. The sequence continues at coordinate 4,617 of JAOPJM010524479.1, forward strand.
CCCCAAAGACCTGAAAATGGTTAGGCTCCCCCTGGAAACCTACAGGGGCATGAGCGAGAGGTTTCCATATGACGTTGGAAACCACAGAGTCATGGCCACTCTAAGTGGCACCTGAGTGACCCGATGTGGTTTGCACAAGTCCACACTGGTACATTAAAGAAATCAAGGCGATACCTTTAAAACAGTTGGAATTGTCTGAGCAGGTCTGCAAGGATTTTTCAGCCCCTCTGCATGCGTTCAAGATGCCATTCCAATCGCCCACTAACACTAATGAAGGAGGTGATCCGAGGAATGTCTCCAGACGTTTAAAGTAATCCGGTCGTCTAGCTCTTATCAGTGCATAAATGGCCACTATTCTAAAGGCACCACCGTCACCCTCACTGCTGTTCATGTCCAGGACTACCGACTTATCATCCGGATATAGGAAAATCGCACTTACCACCAGAGCGAGGCTTTTTGGAAACAGCACTGCCACTCCACTTGTTCCACGGCGAGCGAAGGAAGTATAAACCTCGTAGTCGACCAGAAGAAAGGCGAGTGGGTGCATCTCGGAAATCCTGATCTCTCTGAAGGCTACCACATCTAGGTGTAGTGACATCGTCGAGCAGATATCTCTGGTTCCATGCCAACCCAAGGCCACATGCATTTATACAGCCTATTCTTAAAATGGCCATCTTAGGAGAAGAAGCCTCCTCCCTCCAGGGGGACCCTTTACTCTGTCTAGAGGTAATCCTTTTGCGGGACCCTTTAGAGGGGCTTCCAACACCCTCTAAAGGGTCCCGTAAACATACTCAGGATGCAATAGGCCTCTGATGTAGTTCTTAATAGAAGTCTCTCTTTTGGTGTATTTAGAAACATCAAAGACCTCACCTGTCGTAAACGTGTTGTCCTTGTTTGTAAAAATTCTTTTAACTCCTCGTTCCCCTTTCGGAGAACAATGTAGTTAAGGAGTTCGTCTATGCGTTGTTGTTGTTGTTGTTTCTGCTCTTGCTACCGGTGTTGTATTAGTTGTTGTGTTTTTTGTAGCTCCATTTCGTGCTGCTGTTGTAATATAGCTCTTGTTGTTGTTGTTGTTGCTGTGGCTCTTGTTGTGGATTTTGTTAATGTTGCTTTGTGGCCATCATCGTTGCTGATTTTGTTGTTGTTGTTGTTGTGGTTATGGTCGTCGTCATCGTCGTCGTCGTTATTGCTTTTTTAGTTTTTGTTGGTCTTGGTGCTACCAAACCTTTGGGTTTTGGGGTTCAGACAGCTCGTTTGCCATGCCCAACTCCTCTTCCTTTTTGTCGTCCTTTCCACTCTTTGCCATTTTCTCGACGCTTTCCGTCATTCTCGGCATCCTCTTCATTCAAAGTATCAGAAGCTGTTGAGTTTGTGTCGGTGTTTTCTGGCGTTTCTTCCTGCTTTTGTTTTTGGTAGAGCCCATTTACGTACGTCTGCAGTAAAATTTGCTATTGTTGTTGTTTCTGTTGCTGTGGCTGCTGCTGCGACTGCTGCTGCGAATGCTGCTGCGACTACCATTGTTCCTGTGGTTGCAGCAGTCGGATTTTAGTAGCAGAGCTAGAGAGAAGCACAACTCTCTTCTCCCCATGAGGCAGAAATCTCTGATGTGGTCTGCAAATGTAACATTTAGGTTTCCTACCCTCGACAACCACCCACATCTCTCACTACTTGAAACAGAAATATTCGGGATGTCAGAAAGATCATCAGGTGCAACCAACAACACGAATTCTAATGACGTTTCCGTTAGGTTCTGCTGTAGTGGTGGTGTTCTGAAGTACTATGACTTTCCCGTGTTCCTCCACCATTACCATCTCTCTGTCCTAGTCCCAGTGTGTCGGCACGTTGGTAAATCTGAGTTTGGGCACTCGTTGTCCCATGTAAAGAGGATCATCCCATTAGACATGAATATGGTTGTAACCACTGTTTGTGCTTCATACTTGCTGAACAGCGTTCCGTGTTATCCCCCTCTCGTTACGCATCTGAGTGCAGACCAGACCTCTTCCATGTAATTTTCGATTTGCGCTGGAGTTGGATACTACAATTGATGCACGTATACAAAATAGTTCTTTTGGAGTATTGGTCACCTCCTCAGCTGGAAGTGTCATCACCCCACGGCGTATGATGTCGCCCTTGTATTTTTTGATAGCTTCTGCTTTATCCTCGAGCGAATGGGTCATCAAGTGGCCCGCAGTGCGTGCAAAAGATAAAATCTTCTTTGTGGTCTCGCTGTTGTTGTTTTTGCTTTTGTTGTTGCTGCTGCCAATAGCAGCGTAAGTTTCCTTATCCGCATGTCGTTGGAGTGACGTCAGTGTTGTAGTAGTCGTAACTGATTTGACTGTGACATCAATGTTTTAAGATGATATGGCGGCTTTTGATATCATTTTTAATTATGGGGTGACACTCTTTATCCCTCTTTGAATCACCTGTGATCTCTCTCTCACCTGCTTTCGCCGCGAATAATATGATACCATTATTGGAATCCATAAAAGTTTGATTTATGCATTTAAAAATTATGGATTTTAAAAATCCCACAAAGGTTCAACGAGAATATGACTCCATAGAGGCCACCATGAAAGAAAACAAAATCCCCGCTATATTGCAGGTCAGTTCCTCTACAAAATTATCAACAAACTATAATGTATATGGATCCCTTTTTAGTGTCTCAAGCTATATGAAAGGCCAACAAGCCGGCTTTACCAATAACACTAATAGAATAATATTCTTGGTACAACGTGGATAATAATAATAAACGTAAGATAACACAAGCAATGTTTTTATCACAATATTTATTATATATGTGCACCAAGTATGAGTTAAGTCACTACGTACTTACTCAGCAATTAATACAGAACACGTGTGTATAAATTCTTATAATAAAAAGATACCTGCTACACAGATTGAAAGCCAGTCAACTTCTAAGAATAATAAAATCATGATGAAAAGAAATTGTCAATACTCAACTTTAGATTTACGGATATAACTGCTGGTTCATAGAAGAAGTTGTCAAAACAACTACAGGTTTGTATTTCCCGCGTCAAGTGTTGTTTAGCAACGTGTCATGGCCGACTGATGAGCATGCTGTCATGGCAGACAATTTTTGCCGCGTCAATTTGTTGAGCAAGGTGTCATGGCAGACAATTTTTGCCGCATAAATTTGTTGAGCAAGGTGTCATGGCAGACAATTTTTGCCGCGTAAATTTGTTGAGCAAGGTGTCATGGCAGACAATTCAATAATAATAATAATTCAATAATAATAATAATAATAATAATAATAATAATAATAATAATAATAATAATGATTTCTTTTTATTTGCCACCAGGGCGACGGATGAGGGGACAATCACAAAGGACGTACATAAAGTGTGGGGGTTTACATATAATCGAGTGAGAAGAAAAAAAAAAAAAAATAATAATAATAATAATGATTTCTTAATAATAATAAAGATTACATTTGAAAAAAAAAAGAAGATATTTTTGGTTTTGTGTTATTCATTTTCTTTTTGTTGGTTGTTATTTCGTTTAATAAAACATAATTGTGTATTTATACACACACGCATACACACACATACACACACACACATATACACACACACACACACACAAGCACACACATACACACACACATATATATATATGCAAATGTTGACGAGGAATGACGACACAGAAGATAAAAAAAAACAAAAACAAGGAAGACAGGAGATAAAAATATGAAATAAGAAATATATTGAATATCTCTCACTGAGGAAGGAGAAATAAAGTCAGAGACGTTTCGAGGAAAGCCCTTCTTCAGAAGGATTGGTAGCAGAGTGTGTAGGGGGGGGTTAGAGGGTAGAGGCTGATAGAAGGCGGTGTCCTGGAGTTGCCTGAGCACTTCGGCCTTGTAGAGGTCAGGTCAGGGCATCACATGACCACGGCTCCACCTTGGTCGGCCGGTTTGATGATGAGATCATCCCCGGTGACGAAGGCTGCGAAGAGCTGGGAGTTCGGCCCTTCTTATGTTGAGGTGGTTGGGGCGTTTATGTGTGTATGTGTGTGTGTTTATGTGTGTGTGTTTATGTGTGCGTATGTGTGTGTGTGTGTGTGCATGCATTTGTACACACACACACATACACATAAAGAGATATATATTTTACTGGCTTCAGTCATTGGACTGCGGCCATGCTGGGGCACCAGCTTCGAGGGTTTAGTCGGTCATACCCAATACTTATTTTATCGACCTCTACTTGTTGAACCGCTAAGTTACAAGACATAACATAAACACAGACACAGACATAATAAATATATATCATCATCATCAAACGGCCGTAAAACGATGATGATATATATATATATATAGTGAGAGAGAGAGAGAGAGAGAGAGAAGGGGGGGGGGGAGAAGTCTACTGCCATCTGAGAAGCGGCCATGCATGATATGCAGAAAAGGAGTAGGTAGGAATTCTATACTGTGTAGCCAAAGTAAAGTATAGGTGCACCAGAGATGCAGTAGCATCAGAGGCAGGCAGGCAGGCAGACAGAGAGGCAGAGAAGGGAGTCCATACAGAGCAGATGCACTAAAGTAGTTAGCAGCAGGAGGAGCATGCATGAAGATGCATTCTTTCAAATGTTCCAGGAGAGTTGCTAGGAAGTAGTTGACTGCTTCTGTTAACGAAGGTGACCTAATTCAGCAGCAGTGGAGGTGTGTGTGTGTGTGTGTGTGTTGTGAAAGTATGGTGACCAGAGTAAGGACAGGGTGGAAAAGGTTCAGGGAGTTATTACTTAAGTTTAACAACGAAGGGATTATCTCTCTCTAAGTGAAGGGGCAGATTGTATGTATGTATGTATGTTTAACAACGAAGGGATTCTCTCTCTCTAAGTGAAGGGGCAGATTGTATGGATGTATGTTTAACAACGAAGGGATTCTCTCTCACTAAGTGAAGGGCAGATTGTATGGATGTATGTTTAACAACGAAGGGATTCTCTCTCTCTAAGTGAAGGGCAGATTGTATGGATGTATGTTTAACAATGAAGGGATTCTCTCTCTCTAAGTGAAGGGTAGATTGTATGGATGTATGATGCTTGTGTACAAAGTGTATGATGCTTGTGTATGGTAGCAAAACATGGGCATTAAATGTGGAGTATGTGCAAAAGCTGGATGTGTATGGAGGAGGCATGCTCTGCTGGACGTGTAATGTTAGTGTGCATGAGCTACGGAGCACGGATGAGGCGAGAGAAATAAAACTGGGTATAAGAGGAATCGGCTGAAGTGTGCAAGAGAGAAGACTGTGTTTGGTGCTGACATGTGGTGTAATATGGAGGATGGTAGTTTGGTAAAGAAGTGCCAAGTGATCCAAGTGGAAGGAATCTGTGGAAGAAGAAGACATGGGAAGAAAACATTGGAAGAAGGTGGAGTCTGATGATCACAGGATACTGAAACTCACAAAGGAGATCACGATGGACAGCGACAAATGCTGGAGAAGACCCATCTGGGGGCCCTATCATTAAAATACCCAAGAAACCTCCCATGAGATGTACAACCCCCATATGAGGCCGGCCAATCCTGCAAGGTGAGAGCCACCGTATCATTTACCCTTTTTTTTTTTTACATATCCAATGTATCCTTCTCTTTTAAACACAGTAGTGTGTAATTTGATGGAGATATGGCTGCTATTTCTATCAGCTCAGACGACTACAATAGAGGCACTCACTGACTCTGGCACAGGCGGAGGGTGGGGGTAATCAGAGGGTGGGGGTAATCAGAAAATCCATATACTTTTGTTAAGAAGCAAAAAAGACGACAAAAAAATACACACACCCACATTTCCTAGCAATCCCACCCACACACACACACATTTCCTAGCAATC
>JAOPJM010524488.1:0-10457 GCA_027124095.1 Muusoctopus leioderma
CCTTTACATCCCCATCCCCCTCCTTTATTCTTCATTGTTATAATTATTTTCCTCCCTCACACTTCTTCCAATTTATATATCCAACAACACAAGTAAACATTTTATCTCTCTCCGAGGCAGAGTTCTGCCCAAAACATTAGGCTTCTCTTCTTCCACTGGCATAGAATTTATACCACGGTTTGAAATCTCAGTATTGTTATTTGCCGACGTGCAGGAGAGGGCCTTCAAATTCATCTTGAATGTATGTAAAACTTTTCTTTCAGTAACTGCAACGCAGAAGATCGACATTATAGTATGCCGCTACAAATGACACATACATATTTGGGCAGCTGTTCATAGCTATAGATAAATGTAATCAATGCAGTTGTAAGACCAAACGAATGATAACGTGCCCCAAAAATATATGCCCTCCCTCAAAAAATCAAGTTAATACTAAAAGATGTTTCTGAAGCGTTTTATGAAAAAATAAAAAATTATTGTTTGTGTCTATTGTTTTTATCGTGCATGAAATTTAGAATAGCAAAAAATAACATTGTGATATAAGTAACACACCCTGAAACGGATTGTAAAATTTTCTTGCATCATATTTCTTTTCAGATTCTTCTGTGATATAATTTGATTGCTACGATATGCTGTCATCTTAAGAGACTTACGACTATGATATTGTTTTACTTTCTTTACATTATAACAAATCTAATATGCGATTGTGGGGGATAATATTCGGATTGGAATATAGGTTTTGTTAGCGAAACGAAAACATTTTAAAATCTAAATTAAGAGAATGAAAGTAAAAAGTAAACCCTCAAATTAAAACCTCTAATTCAATGTATAATATATGATCGATTAATGATTTTGGTATTCTTAATTGATTATACTTTTCAGATACTAGTTTTCTCTACGCCTCCATGTGGGTGCCATATCAGTCTCTGATATAATGGTTATTTAATGTTGTGGAGGTCAAGATTTTAATGTATTCCTTACTACGTGCAGAATTATATAATTCTTGTAGTGTTTGTAGATGTTTAGCTGAAATACTTTACAACAAATATATACAGAATGAATGCCTTCTTACTTTCAGTCAGAGTCTGATAGATAACTACCAATAAGATTGGTAATAAATTAAATCCCTAATAGAGTCTCCCTCCAAGAACTCCTACAGCCGATCAATTGCTCCAGATCATTTCCCCCCACCTCTAGACATGATGCCAATCTTTTGCAAGTAAAATTTTCGAGGGAATGGTGAATTTGCCCATCAGTTTACATTCACAGAGACGTGAAACCTGCAGCCAATAAGAACTCAACACCAATGAATTAGTGGTCCGATATTTTACCCAATCTTATTTTGTGGAATATATTCAAAATAAACTGTAACCTAAATGACATTATGGTAATGCGCAAAACAATTTCGAGAAATATATTAGAATTGAAACTCCAAGAAATAATTCATTGAATATTGATCTCCTGAATATTGATCTTGACTTTGATTTCAGCCTTTTCTATCAATTTTCTATCAATATATTTCAATGCAAAATAAGAAGTTTGTATGCATGTGTCTCTTCTGTTAGATGCTCTTCGGGTGACAGAACTAAGGTAAACAATTTACTTTGTGTGTCAGTCTTTTGTTTCCATCTCGGAGACAAATACACATATGATATTCTCTCGTCGCCATACGTATAAAAGCGTGATGAACCGACTAAATCATTTTTATGTGAGATGGGGGTTTTCAAATTCATACTGAATTCGTGTAATACTTTTCTTTCAGTAATTATAACACAGAAGATCGACATTTTCGTTGAATGCCACTACAATGGAAAGATATACAAATTTGGGCAGACTTTCATAGCTATAGATGAATGTAATAAGTGCAGTTGCATGACTAAGGGAAGTGTAACGTGTTCCAAAAAGAAATGCTCCACCTCAACAACTCAAGGTAATACTAAATGATGTTTTTGAAACAAGGTGTACTGAACATTATGTTTTTGATAACCGTTTTATGAAAAATAAATTATTGTTTACGTCTAAATTAGATTATCTTTTTTATTTAAATCGTGCATAAATTTTCAAATAAATAGAAATAGCATGGTGTTATACGTAGCGTACCCTGATACTGATTGTAAAATTGTCCTGCATTATATATCTCTTCAAAATCTTTAATAATATATAGTCTATTATTTAGATGTGTTATCATTTTAAGAGACCTATGGCTAAGGGCTTTTACATTGTAACAAATCTGATGTGATTTGGGGAAAAGATATTGGGATTGGAATAGAAGTATTGTGAACGAAACAATAATGTTTTGAATTCTAAAATGTGAACCCTCAAATTTAACTTCTAATTCAATAATTAAATGATTGTACTTTTCAGATACTAGTTTTCTAGACGTCTGCTTGTGGGCGTGATATCAGTCTCTAGCATGATGATTACGTAATGTTGTGGAAATCAGGACTTTAATGGATTCCATTATTGCGTACAGTATTAAAACATTTTGTAGTGTCTGTAGATGTTTAGCTGAAATACTAAACAACGAAAATATTAAATATTAGAATGGCGGATAACTATCAATCATATCTGTGGTAAGGTAAATGCCTTTCGTTGCGTCTAGTAACTTCAAAAGCTGATCCTTCGCTCCAGTTTCTTGGCGTTAAATGGATGAGACATAACTTTCCCCACCCCTAGTTATGATTTCAATCTATCGTAAGTAAGATTTGCGAAGGAATTGTGAATTGGCGTATTAACTTACCTTCTCTAAGAAACAAGAAAAGCCTTCAGCCAATATGAACTTAACCCTTATGAATAAATAATCCAATACCTTGTCCACTCAACTGTTTTAGCTTAACAATCTTATTTGTGGAGTAAATTCAAAAGAAACTGTAATCTAAATGACATTATTGTAATAAACAAAACAATTTCGAGACATGAATGAGAAATGAAAAACAAAATGGTTCTTTGAATAGTGATCTTTATTTTTAGTTCAGTGCTGTGAATATATTTCAATGAAAAATAAGAATTTTGTTAGTGTCTTTTCACGTGAGCGTCGCCCTCCAAGTGTCGAGGCGTATTGACAGGGTATCTTGCTCTTAGGGCCATTGATCTAAAACAGGGGTGGGCAACCTTTTTCGAGAAGCGGGCCGCATGAGACGTGGCTCATCATCAGGCGGGCAACACTACTAAACAAATTCAAGGTAATTTTTCGTTGAAGGTTATTCAACCATTTTCACTACAGAAGACCATACGCGTAAGCATCGGCCTTAGAAATATAGGGAAAAGTTGAATAATTTACTCACAAATTTTAATGAGAAACTTGGCGTTGTTGTACATTGTCTATAAGTTTCTCAATATTTACAGGAATTTGGCGGGCCATTCAGAAAGCACCGCGGGCCGCAGTTTGCCCATGACTGATCTAAAGCAAACCATTTACTTTGCATGTTTATCTTTTAAAATTCTCCTGGAGACAACTACACATATGACATTATATCGTCGTCATACATATAAGCGCATGGTGAGCTGACCAAATATTTTTTTGTGGGTGGGTGTGGATCATCAAATTCATCTTGAATTCATGTAAATCTTTTCTTTCGGAAACTTCAGAAGATAAGCTCCAAATTGTCACAGTATGCCGTTACAATGGGAAAATATACCAATTTGGGCAGGCATTCATAGCTGTAGATAAATGTAATGCGTGCAGCTGCAAGGATAAAGGAATTATAGTGTGTACTGAAAAGATATGCCCTCCCGCAAGAATGCAAGGTAATACTAAACAATGTTTCTGAAACAGGATGTTAATCTTGATCACTGTTTAAAAACAAATATTGTTTTCATTCTAAATAAGAATATTCTGTGTCTTTAAAATCTGCATAAAATGTGAAATAGATAGAAATAGTGTGGTGTTATTAGTAGCACATCCTGATACACATTGTAAAATCATCCTGAATTATATTTCTTTCCGGAATCGTTAGTTATATAGATTTGATTATTAGGATGCAGCCATCTTAAGAGACTTTATGGTTACGATCTTTTTTTACTTTCTTTTCATTTAACAAACCGGATATGCGATTGTAAGGGATAATTTTGGGATTGGAATAAGGCTTTGAGCGATATGAAAATTGTTTTTAAAACTTAATTAAGAAAATGAATGTGAAACGTGAACCCTCAAATTTAACCGTCTAATTCAATGTGTGATATAGCTTTCTCCACGCCTTCTTGTGGTGGTCATGTCAGTCTCTAACAGTATGTATATACAATATTGCAGAAGTGAGATGAGAAAACACAATAGAAAAGCTAATATAACGGTACTAATGAAAATATAATGGTGGAAACTACAAGAGCAAAAGAAATCAATTAAAGACAAGATCTCGTTCCCCAAGATCAACTCAATCGACTCTACTTGGGCAGATCTCTGTCACTCGGTCATAACCTCAGCTAAATTTATTCTCGGGATTACGAAACCCGGATCACGACGGATTGATAAGCAAACGTGATTATAGACGGAGGAAGTGCAGGAAAAGGTATGCGAGAAGAAATCAGCATACAAGAATTGGCAAACAAGTAAGAGTGACAAGAATAACCTACAAGGTCGCCAAAAGAAAAGCAACAAGAGCTGTTGTGGAGGCTAAAGCGAAACACCATCAAGATCTCTATGAATAACTTGGCACTAGAGAAAGTGAAAAGATGATTTAGTGGTTAGCATGAGCACGAACAAGATCAGGTAAGGACATCGAACATTATATATGTGTAAAAGACAAGAACGGCCGACGATTGTATGACATAAAGGCGATCTTGAAAAGATGGCGAGAGCACTTCAATGAGATTTCAAACATTGTATCTGCTCACCAACCAATACCAGATGATCGACCTACGGTAGGACCAGTACTACGTATCAGCCCTGAAGAAGTATTACACGCGATCAGTAAGATGAAAAGGACAAAAGTAACAGAACCTGATGAACTACCAGCAGAAATCTGGAAAATGAAAGGAATGCAAAACAAGGCAATTCTCTGGTTAACAGAGTTCTTCAACGTAGTCGTGAAGTCTGTGCCCAGCTTCAAAACCAAGGGTGACCCAGCAGATTGTACCAACTACCGACCGATCAGACTCTTGTCTCATACCATGAAAATACTTGAGCGAATAATTGACCAACGGCTGAGGAACATCATTTATATCAAGGCCAACCAATGAGGATTATTGGAAGGATGTGGTACCACTAATGCCATCTTCGCTGCGTAACAATTGTTGGAGAAAGACCGAGAAAAGTCAAAGCCACTTTATATGGCCTTCCTTGATTTGGTGAAGGCTTTTGAGAAAATACCACACCAATTTATTTGGTATGCTCTCCAAGATCACAATGTTCCTGAAGAACTAATAAATTGGATTAAGATAATTTATAAGCATACAAGAAGTCATGTGTGATGTCCTACAGGCACATTGGACAGTTTTCCTATAATGGTCGGAGTGCACCAAGGATCAGCATTGTCCACACTGCTTTTCATCATTGTCATGAATACCATCCCCCGAGACCTCCAAAAAGGCATACCATGAACCTTCTTGTATACTGACGATGTCATGATTGTGGCCACCACCTAAGAAGAGCTTCAACACCAAGTCCAATCATGGCATGAACGACTAAATCGACTCCGCTGGCGACTCAACATCAAGAAAACCGAATACATGGAAACTGTGCCTTCTCCGGACTCGAGCCCGATCCAAATTGATGGAGAAAACCTGAAGAAAGTAAACATATTTCGCTACTTGGGATCACACATACAGAGTGATAGTCGGATAAACTGAGATATGCAAGGGAGGATAATGGCAGTAAGGATGCATTGGAGAGAAGTCACTGGAGTGCTGTGCGGCAGACGGATGCCAATCTGCCTCAAATCAAAGATCTACAAGACTGTCGTATGACCAGTGGCACTCTATAGAACGGAATGTTAGCCAACTACCAAAAACACCGGACTATCAATTCATGCGATGGAAATGAGAATGCTACGATGGACAATGGGAATCTCTCTGCTTGACCACGTACGAAATGATATCATCAGAAAACAACTTGGCGTAGCTCCCATCTCCGACAAGATGCGTGACGGTCGCCTTCGTTGGTGCGGACATGTCCTCAGGGCTGCTGATGAAACAGTGGCAATAAACGCATATAATATGAAAATTGAAGGCAGAAGACAACGTGGGGGGCCCAAATGTGGATATGAAAATAGCAAACTTACGCCCCAGAGGTTGTCCTGTATCGTATAAAGTGGTGAGAGAGAACCCGAAAAGAGGACCTGCGCCAGCGGGAAAACGCAAAGATGAAGAAGAAGAAGAATGTTACGAAAGTGAGGACATTAATGGATTCTATTATTGCGTTCAGTATTAAAACATTTTCGTTGTATCTGTAGATACTGAAATAAAGTATAACTAAAACATTATAGTGAATTTATGACTTACGCTCTGCCATTTTTCCCTAGTCGGCAACAGACAACAACTAATCATATCGGTAGTAAAGTAAATGTCTCTTAGAGTCTCCAGAAACTTCAAAAGCCGATTCTACACTCCAGTCTCATGGCGTTAAATGGATGAGAGATAACTTTCCTCACCACCCTTAGTTATGGTATCAACTGTTGCAAGTAACGTTTGCGAAGGAAATTGTGAAATGTTGCATCAAGTTCCCTTCTCCTATACACAATAAAAGAAAGGCCTGCAGCCAATATGAACTCAACACCAATGAGTTAGTAGTCCAATATATTCTCCACTCAACCGTTTCAGTTTAACAATCTTATTTGTGGAATAAATTCAAAATAAACTGTAACTTAAATTACATTATTTTAAATTCATTACAAAATAATTTCGAAAAATGATTCTTTTAACATTGATCAAATGTGGTCTAGTTTATTTTAAACCGTCTGGGTTTTTTTGTATTTTTTTCCTTATTCCTTTTTACAGTTGTAAATGTGGTAGCCACTCCAGAACCATTCAAACTTCACACAGAGACTGTTTCTTGTACATACGAAGGATACGTCTATACATTGCATGCAACTTTCCTTGCCCGAGATGGCTGTAATCAGTGCTCGTGTATGTACAATGGCAAGGTGCTTTGTACCAAGAAATCATGCACAATATTTACAGGTACATTTTGTTACTGTTACTGGGGCGTAATTAAACATTATTATACATGGGAGAAGACTAACATTGAATAAAACGTCCATGGTCTACGATTTTATTTGAAGGATATTAATATTTCGAAAGAAAAGATCCTGTATTTGGCTCCTCTAGCCAAGTAAGATATTTGTAATATTATGATAGTATTTTAAATTTCAAACTCTCCAATTCAATTATCGATAATCAATTGACCAGAGACTAATCTTAAAGACAATACATACTTGAAAGTGTAGCTAGACTGTCTCCCCAAATCAGTCTCTCTTAATCACCCACAAACAAATTGGGATTTGTCTAGTTTGCATGACATACCAATGTGCACATTGTTGGGAAATGATATCACATTCTGTAACTTTTATGTGCATTTCTCACAGATTGCAGGTACATTCCGTTGTAAATTTAGTTCTACGCTAGGAGTACTCACGTTTTTTTTCTTTTAAAGTGTTGTTTCTTACATAGATATGAAGCTGAAATGTCTTGCGGAAAGTAAATGGGTCATTGTAACGTGTATGACCTTCTGTTAGACATCAGTAATGTAAATGAATTAAAATTGTTTCAGATAAATCGAAACAATGTCATGATCTCGGCCCACAGATCTTACCTCTCCTATAACATTTCTTTTCTTTTTTTTCTTTAGTAAATAACTTCTTTAGACTAAGTACTAAGACCCAATATTTGTAGAGGTGAGACAATGGAAAGTTGTGACGTTTTTCAAATGACTTGGCAATGTAATTAAATTGATATGTCTTCAGTCGAGAATCGAAACCACTTAGCAGGACTCACCTCTCTTCCATGGTGCACGCCTATTTCTTTTTCTTTAACTAAAGAGACTGTCTTAGGTAATGCAATATACGCATTGTATTTTCTTTTGAAGAATTTGGAACTCAGCCTTATCTGTCCGAAAGCTTATCCGAAATCAATAAAACATGTTGGTACGCAGGAAGGAGACGAAATCAATATAACATGTTGGTACGCAGGAAGGAGACGTGTTATTGCAGCTAGTTTTGTTCCGACGGATGCCGTTCATATTTTGTGTATTGAAAGTATTAGTTTAAAGATACAAGACAAATGTGTAATTCAGGTATTTCAACCAGGATATATATATATCCTGACTGAAATAATTGCTGAAGCTCCATATATTAGCTTCATGTAAACACACACGCAGTACACACAAATAAAACATTTATTTAGATTTGTTAAAGACAATGCAGGCATTTTGTAAAATAAATGACTTTTTACTTTGGTACAAGGTCAATTGTTCAGGGGTGGGTGTAAATAATCGACTAAATGTACTTACTAGTAATTAGTTTATCGACCTCGATGAAAGGAAAAGTTCACTCCAACGGAATTTGAACACGGGGGGACAAAAATTAAACATTTAGACACAGTCATAGTTAAAACTAGTTAACGTACAAATCTTTATTGGGTTTTTTTCTGGTTGGTTTTTTCTTTGGAGGTTGGAATGCAGTGTACAGGATCGTTAATATATCGTAGTTGCCAACAAAGTACATGTATTGCTTTAAAATACTTAAGGTTCGCCCGATGTATTCAGTGATTTCTGGTGGAGTAAGAGTGCATTTGTCGGGGGCAGTTGTGAAATAAATAAGCAATAACTAGTATTTGAAACTGGTTCGTCGACTATGGGATTTTTGACAACAGATCAGAGTCAACGGTTTTAATTCAGTTACAACCCAAGACCAAGATTGTTAACTTGCAATAGCTTAGTCTAGCTAATTGGTAATATGTACCAGTGAAGATAGATTTCACATCCGTAAGCAGTGAAATCATTTTACGATTGTTTCATTGCTTAACTCAAATCTACCCAAGGATGGATGTGCTCTACTATACTGACTTGCTCTCAATGCACTATACGAAGACGAAGTCTTCAGAACTGTTCCACGATCTTATGGAACTCACCAGCAAGCTCTATTGGGTTGATTAATAATCTATTTTCACCCGTAATTATCTGGCCAATCGAAATAAGTTATCTTCGAGCCAAGGAGGAAGCTCCTACGTGGTCGCTAGACCTTTCTAAAAATAGCAACCAAATTTCTCTCAAATGTCTTTTTAAATATTGTAGTCCTGGGTACACAATAACTGAAAAAGATGAGATGGTTATGGCAGAAATGCATTTGGTCATCGGTAAGCTCGTGCAGAGCTGACCTAGGGTTAAACAACAACAATTAAGTTATATTTGGGGTAGTGAAAAAGTTTCTACGTAGCCCTTCTCGCCTACTAGAATTAGCAGCCACATCACTCTAAGTTACACCCTACCATCTTCAAAAATGAAAAATGCATTGGATTATATTATCCGAAATACACTATGCTGGAACACAAAGAGGGTTGGCCATGACTGGAACACCTTTAATAACAGGTCTGGTCGATCAGGGCTGATTTGAAGCTAAATAAAAACAACAACTAAAATATATTCACTGAGAAATTCAAAGTAAATCACTTTCATATTTTCAAGGGGACAGTTTTCGATGTCTAACTTACTCCCTTTATCTTCCAAGCAGGTGCGATGGGAGAATCTTCTAATTTACCACAAACCAGCCTTACCGCGAAGTGCGTCTACCATGGGAAGATATATAAGATAACGGAAATATTCATAGCGATCGACCAGTGTAACTCTTGTGAATGCATATTCCCAGGACAAGTAATATGTACTCATAGCACTTGTGAAGAAATTACTGGTAAGATGAAATGGCAAAAGTTTTCTTTTTTTAAGAAATACCACAGGATACCTTTCAAAACTCTAGGTCGAATTACTTTTAATGTTTAAAAAAAGAAAAGAAATTATTAGAATGTCGGACTACATGCTTTGCAGTATTTAATCCTCGCATTGCTGGTACTTATTTTAACAATGTCGATTCCAACTGGATTTGAACTTGAAGGATCAAAATTATGCATTTAGTCCCAGTCATTGTTCGCGCCGTTCCTTGTAAAATAGTTATATTAGTTAATGAACAACAGGCAAGATTGGTTTATACATCTAACTAGAAAAGGCTATGCAATTAGTTCTATCGCATTAGTAAGGGAAGTACATTTAAATGCAGCAATTGAGGAATGCGAACATATTTTCGACTTACCATTAGTATTTGACTGCGCCCAGTCCGAGTGGCACAAGATGTTGTAGATATTAAAATTCTATTTCAGCGTTACGAAATTTTAGTTTTGACTAGGAAAGCCATGTTTGCTGAAAACCTGTGCAGTGTTCGTGAATAGCACGTAGACGTTCGGTAAATGCAGCGTTCTTCTACTACAAGTATGTTGATCGTGTATATATGCATTTGTGTATTTGTATGTGTGTATAT
>JAOPJM010524497.1:0-10457 GCA_027124095.1 Muusoctopus leioderma
TTACACAATATCAAAACAATTCTTAAAAGTTTTCTGAAGCAGCACCCCCACACATTAAAGTCACGAGCCGCCACTGGACCTGGGTCTAAACAACAAGAATCATTTTTATGTTTGCTTTTACATACTGACATGGCCTTCACATTTTTTCTGTAGAGTCAGCTGGCACTCCTCTCAGTATGATGTCTTGTCTATGAAGCCTAATATCTTGAAATTTGACTTCATCATTTATTTCCTATGCCTTCCTCTACCATATATGGCATGTGGCAAGTAATGTAGAGCAAGAGGTAATCTCTGGCAGATCTAGCCTGCAATGAAGTTTTAATTCGTTGTTGAAAGCGATTTCACACAACATATACTGCTAAAGCCCTAAAAAAAGAGTACAGCATCACAACGCCATATACAACTTACTTATATATTGTGCCTATAGTCAAAATAAACCAATATTTAGTAAAGAGACAATGAAACTAAGTTACTGATCAAATGATCATAATTTCAAAACCTACTTTAGTCATTGAATTGTTGTTCTTATTACGTTATCCTAACCAATTCTTCTTTAACACATCTTTCATACCAAAGTGACTAATCAGAGAATCATTCGATTGGTATCCTGGCCTTGGTCATCAAAACTTTATTGCGAGACATTGACTTAAAATATATGATTCCCATTTTAAAAGCAGTAGAGAGATTGTTGAGAAAGATTTGGCTGTTGTATTGAGCAGGTCAAGTCCATTACATATAGCTGTAAATAACTACCACAATGTAGGAACAAGAGGCTTCTTTAAGTAGCAGTAACTGTAAAAATTGATGAGTGCTTTGTCAGCTTCAAGTGCTGAGTATACATCTTCCTCTAGGACTGGGAAAGAGAAGCTGCTCCAGTATTTGATTCTAACGGGGTCCCCAATCATTTTGGCCCAGCTTACCACTTGTACAGGGCTCTAGTTCTTATAGTAATGGATGATGTGTGCAGCAGTCCATCCCACATGAAACTCATCACATACAAGATTTGACCATCAAGTGGACTTATTATTTGACTCTGATGGATTCGATAACATCAATAATTTTATATCATTCAGAATTAATTATTTCATTTAGTGTAGTGTATAATGTAATTATAAATAGATATGTGTACAGAGTCATATCCATTTATTTAATAAACATATATTTAGTCTTGCTGTGAAATTAGGCCTCTTGGTTATTAAACCACAGGTCTTTCAGAAGCTTGGAATGAGGATTAAACTGACTAGATTCGTCTTTCTTAGGACTCATCAGGGATCAATTACATTGGCCTTCCAAACTGCCAAAAGGAAGTAGTTTAAAACTACTTAATAAAAACGTAAGTAAGATTGTGAATGGCATAACTCATTTGCATAATGGTACAAGGTTGACAGCCTGGCATTAATAACTTGAGTACTAATACAGCACGAGTTATGAATAAATATGTATACAAAGTTAATGTAACTGTAATAGATATCAGATGGAAATCACATTGATTATTAAATAAAATGTCTCCAGTGGTTATAATGTCTCATTAAGTTGGTGCATAGCGCTGGACTGTTATTGTATGTGGATAGGAGCTGAACATTTTAGGGTAGGATGTCAGTTTATTGTATGTAACA
Organism: Muusoctopus leioderma; assembly: GCA_027124095.1. NCBI lineage: Eukaryota > Metazoa > Mollusca > Cephalopoda > Octopoda > Octopodidae > Muusoctopus > Muusoctopus leioderma. The sequence goes on from JAOPJM010524497.1 coordinate 1,617, forward strand.
TTCCCATAGGATCTTTTCCTATAGCAAAGTGAAGTGGAGCCTGTAAAGTTAAGTCTGGTGTTTAGTTACACAGTGTGTCACCTACAGGGAAACATTAATATATGGATCAATAAGCTTGTAGTTTAACACCTCTTCTAGCTGGACATTTCACTTCTATGATATTTACATAGAATGGAATAATTATTTGCAACGCTTGTAGAAATCATAAGGAGTAGAATGTTAACATTTTCCATTATATCATTATAAGCTTGTTCAGACAAAAAGTTGAAACAACATTCTATAAATTATCCAGATAAAATTCTATGAATATTTAATTTTGTTTGTTGTTTTTAAAACTATTTTACATCCATTTTATACATTACATAAGAGGTAGAGTAGGCAGTTGTTTTATACAAGCCATTGTACTGCTAACCGCCTGACTGTAAAGTGGGAGTGTTCATAATTCAACCAAACTAGAACAAACTGAGTTATCATCCTTGCTCAATGCAATGTATGTTGTAAAATTCGAACTTAAGAGCAATTGGTCAATCATCCACTACCTTAACTCTTAACATCCTGTAGGACATGGTTCCACACAATATTTCATCGTCTAATTAATATGAATCATTGGACTATATATATGGTGAAAGTGAAATATTTTTGTGTGAAAATACCGTAAACACCTGTGTTGCTTACCTGTAAATTTCATAATAAATAAGCTGCAAAAAACCCGTTTTTAGACATTTTCTGCTCAATCATTACAGGACTTAGAAAATATTCAACAGGATGTTAAGAATTAATATGTTTTTAAAAAGTTTAACAGTGAAATAAGCATTGATTTCATCATTAACTCTTAACATCCTGTTAACATTTTCTAAGTCCTGTAATGACTGTGCAAAAAATGCCTATAGAGAGGTTTTCTGCAGCTTATTTATTGTGAAATTTACAGGTAAGAAACAAAGGTACTTGGTGTTTTCACACAAAAAATAGTTCACTTTCACCATATATATTGCTGAATAATTTATGTCAATTTCATGATGTGGTGTCGTGTGGAACCGGGTCCTACAGGATATTAAGAGTAAGCACTTGGTGAAACTGATTCCACCTAAATTCACTCGATACACTCATCTCTCTTCCACTGCCAGAACACTTTGCTAAATCCTTCTACCTAGAAATGTATCTTTCTGAAACTCCCTTCTCACCTTTGTGTTCCAAACAAACATGAATCTACAACAGTTCAAATTAAACATTAACTGCACTAAGTCTAAAAAGAAAACAAAAAAGAAAACAAGCATTAACTCCTCTTTGAACAAACATATTTAAAAAACCAGAAGAAGGAATAAAGTTCATTTCCTCATTTGATAGATGATTAACAGTAAAGATATATAAAATGTAAAACATCTACTTGAGCAATTTTATGTCTACTGAACCAGCTGACTCATAGTAAATCAAAAGACAATTGAAGAAACTTTTCCATAGTTGCTGGACTTTCTCAATGTAGTCAACAAATCTCAACTCACTACCAAAAGCCAGCAAGAGAGCCTCTACACAGTTGCTCAGTCTGCTCGAAATAGCAGCCAAATATCCCCCAAATCTGAGAGTACCATCTTAAAAAAGGACACATTGGATAATGTAGTCCAGTGTGCATGCTGCCTGAAAAGAAAAGAGATGGTCATAGATTGATGTCAGATCATAGGTCTACTCAATTAGGACTGACCTGAGGTCTAATAACAAACTCTCCCATCTTTAAAATGGAGATCATATGGTATAAATGATAGGACAGATTGTCAACAAAGGCTATCAAGTATCAATTTTTACCTCCTATTTACCCATTATATCATAAAAAACTATGAATTGGCTTAGTAATTTATAAACTTATTTCACTATCATGTAAACCAACAATCTTAATAGCATTTCTCTCAGTTATCACTAAAGATAGAGACTGCTTTATCTCTATAAAGACATGTTAATAACAAGCTGGTTAAATAATAAATCAGAGGTTACATATTAACAAATTCTTCTAGGCTTCTCCCTTTTCACAAGATTGATTGTCCTTGACAAACATATATAGTTACTTCAAGCAACTTACTGAAAATGTTACAAATATTCTTAAAATTTTAGAGAGACTAATCTGTTTTATGCACCTTATAGGTAAAAACGGAATTAGGTACTAAAAATCAGCACAAATTTCCTCAAAGTAATACATTTCAAACTGGTTTTAGTTTAATCCACATAAATATGAACTCCCTTATATACATCATTAAATCATATTTCAGAAATAATTTGTAGACGCATCATAATATTAAAACAGTTGATTCTTATCCCAACCTCGATTATTATTATTATTATTGAGGATGGTAGATTGGCTGAATCATTAGCGCATCAGACAGAATGCCTTGCAGAATCATTAGCGCATCGGACAGAATGCCTTGCAGTATTCCTTCCAGTTCGCTACGCTCTGAGTTCAAACCCCACTGAGGCCAACTTTGCCTTTCATCCATTTGCGCTCGATAAACAAAGTACCAGTCAAGTGCTGGGGTCAATTTAATCGACTTACCCCTCCCCTAAGATTTCTGGCCTTGAGCCAATGTTAGAAAGAATTATTATTATTATGTGGTGAATTGGCTGAGTTGTTAGTGTGTCGGACAGAATACCTTGCAGTATTCGCTCCGGCTCGCTATGATCTGAGTTCAAATTCCGCTGAGGTCAACTTTGCCTTTCATCCTTCCGGGATCGATAAAATGAAGTACCAGTGAAGTACTGTGTTTGTTGGCCTTGTGCCTCTGTTAGAAACAATTATTACTATTATACATACAAGATGGAGTAGGAGAGTCAGGAAATCAATATCAAAATAGCTGAAATGTTCTCATATTTATTTCATATTTATTTCATTTTTCCAATGACTAAACAAATTCATCAATAATAATCTAACAGACTCCACTGTAACAAAACAAGCTATATCCTAATCTGCTTTGCTAATAAATAGCATATAGATTAAACCTAATGGAATAATTATTTCTCAGTAAGCATATATATATATATACTAAGACTCTAGTCATTATTTTGATTTTCAGTGGAAAATAAATATGATATTCAAGTATGTTTATCTCAACTATACTTCAAATAAAAAGTCATGTTAAATATTAAACTATAGTTTATAAACAAATATATACAACAGAAAATATACAGGGAAAATAGTGCGATATTAATTACCAACAAAAAATACATATAGGTGAAAAAATATTTTACATAATACCTTATTTATCATCAAAAGGAAAAAACAATGGCAAATATTCAGAGTATAATATTTTATATATTCATTGAATTAACATTAATAATAGAATCTTAAAGTTTGTTGATTTGTTTAAGTTAGTTACTTTTCAAAAGCAATAAAGTCAATCACTTCAACATCTGACTATCAATAAGAGCTAGCAATAAAGGAACAAAGGTTCTTAGGTGGTTAACAACAAAATGGACCCTCAGCAGTCAACAGATTCGATACCCACATTTCGAAGTCTATGAAACAATCATCATAATTACTGTTATTTAGAAATAAAATAATACAAAACTATATACCAATATATGAAATCACGAGGAAGAACCAAGAAAATCTAGTCAATCGAGAAAGGAACAAACTACCTAAACAAAGGTTAAATGTCACCTTATAGAGGGAGCAGGGATTACTATAAACAATAATAACAACAATACATATCAAGAATACATTTTGAACACACCACAAATCAGCTGTCAACAGAGATGAATTTAACGGAAAGCTAAGCAGAAATTTAACAAGGCTTCTAACACAACTATTAATTTTATTCAATATTATAGTGAATTTAAAAAAATAAATACCCAACACAAACTGTTCGGTTAATTTCGTTTTTGTTTACATGAAACCCAACAAAATCTCTCTTAATTCAAAATACATTCACTTTTTATACAATAAATGCCTGAAATCATGAGTCTGGAAATAAGATAGGAAATTACTACTAAGCCAATATAAACTTGTTTGTTTATTTATTGATTTTTGTCTGTGTTTTTAATCAATAAATTGATAATTCGGGTTGGAGAGGGGGGATTTTGATAAAAAATTAAACAGGACATTCAATACCATTATAGATGAAACAGATGGGACATTTTTCTTAACTAGTGCTTGGAAACATAACTCCATTTTAGATTTTTTTTAAATACCGTATTTGGAGCATCACATAAATAATTTCCTGATATTAAGGTAGGATATAAAAGGTTAGAGGGATTGTTATTGCCTTTATTTCATTTTTCTTCTTTTTTTTTTTAAATGATAAACGAAAAATGAATTTCTTTCTATTTCATGCTACCTTGGAAGTTCTATAAATTCCCGTTTGACCTTTTTAAAAAACATGAATTCTTCAAATTCAAAGATTAACTGAACAATTTTCCAAATCATATTCAGGGAAGAAAGAAGAATAGACATATGCCTAACAGCTATACATTAAAAGATTAAATATTTGTTGGATAGTATATTAAAATTCGTTTGATTTAAAATGTCTTCAAAGAGGGGGGGGGAAATCAGAAGTTTTTTTCTGTTTCGTTTTATAGAAATATTTTAATAGTTTTACAAGTTACTGATGATAATTCGGTAAAATATAATTTACAAAACGAAGGTCTATTTTATTAAAAAAGAATTCGGATTTTTCTTAAATATATACATATACTAGAAATATATATATACATACTCTGACAAATAAACCTAACTACAGCCATGTTTCATTTCAGGTTCTCTTTTAACATGAGATTTCAATAGTTGTGGTTGTCGCTAGAATGTAAAAATTGCCAAGGATAATTCCAAGACAAAACAAAGCATTGGATTCCTGATTATATATAAGCCAATAAATAAGCTAATCACGAATCGTAAACATATAAATAAACTCTTAATTTTTAAAGCATTTCTTATTCCATACCCCACCATTTTCTAATGTGAAAGGAAGAAATTATAGAGAAATCTGGGTTTATTGTTTTTCTTAATTATTAATGTTATTTTATTTTATCACTTTAGATTTAAATTCTAAAATAAGTATCGACTATTCACTGTTTTGAATAATTTTCAATTTTAATGTTATTTCTCAAAATATATCCGTTTCATTTTCACAAAGAGGTTATCGACAAACGATACTTCAAATATTAACAAAAAACAAGGACCCTGTCAGAACAATAACAAGCAAAATAAACAGAAGAAACAAATAACTGCTTCCTTAGATAGAAGAGATATAAAACGGGTTCTCGAGATTCACCTGCACTGGTTCTTGTATAAGCATCGTGTCTTTAAACGTCAACTACTTCGGCCATAAACATTACCTATATTCAAATACCCCATATCGTTATAAGTCCGTACGCCATTGGGGTACGCCTCGGTTTCAAATATTGATCACGTGATAGCAAATCGTAAACGAAAAAGCGAAGACAAATCAGATCTCTTAAAAATGTAGGAACGTAATTAACGAAATGTAGAAATATTTGATCAAATAATTTCAAAAAATATGACACCATAGTTATTTTCTAAAGAATAAAATATGTTTTCATATTTTTATATCTTTAATTATGATGAAAATATAAAAATAATCATTAACTTTCCTCAATTAATTGTTACATTAATTACTAGATAGCGTCATAAGACTCGGTATCAAATTATGTTTTTAACTGTTTCAGATCACTTTTCATGTCTGCTTTATGTCTGCTTAAATGAGAAACCAAAACGAAAAGTTTTTAAAAACATTCAATGCTTATCTCTTTTTATTTAATGCAGATTTGATACATTTATAAAATTCTTTTTTTATAAACAGTATTTTTAAACTCTATTGAAACAACAAAGTTTATTATGGAAAATAGCAATAAAGAAAAGAAAATATTAAAGGAATAAATAAATAAATAAGTAAATAAATAAATAGAAAAAAGGGAAAGACATGCAAGCTCCCTCAAGTGCACACTACAACAGAGAATGCTGGTGTTGCCCTCTCAAAGATTTTGAGGCAACCCAAAACACTCGCGGTATTACCAAGGGTGATAGCGAGGGGAGGCGCTGCAACAGCCAAGCGCCCTCACGAACATCACCGGATACGTCAGCAATGACAAGAACTTCGCGGTCAGCGGCCCGGCTCCCCCGAACGTCTCGAACGCCATGAGCTGAAAAATGTAATTCGGCAACAAAATACGGTATTTCAGTAATTTATTCCGTTCGGCAATGGATGCAGTAACCCCAACATCCACCGCAGCATTTAGGATGTGTGAGGGAGCGAAAGAGTCCCTGACAGTGGCGTCCCATTAGAGGCATTTACCTCTAACCCAAAGGCAAAGGGTAAGTCCGTCGAGTCTCTTCCCATTGAACCTGGGCAATCTAACTGGCTCCAGAATTATTAAGGGGATATAAACTCTGGCTAGGGTCCATTTTATAATTAAGTTCAACTCAGTGTGGCGTGCAAAGCGACCAACATTCAGGCGACATGACAGGCCATGAAGACCCCCTGAGTGAAGGAACTTACCACATCGACACTTCAATGCCCCACAGATGTCGGCTCCGATTCTGAGAGCAATAGAGATGCGGAGCTCGTCTGGACGAAGTATGACACCGATGTTCACCGCAAGCAAAGCGTCAACCCAATCCCAACAAAATTTGGTACTCGTAGAAAGTAGGCGTCACCTTGAATATTGATCAGATTGATAATTTTAAAAAAATGTCGAAAACATCTTTCGACCGTAGGTTGTCTCAAACTCTCTGAGTCGATTTATCCTGCTCTGGAACTGACAAACCGAGCTCCCTCCATTGTAATAGAAGTTCATCCACCTCCATATTGGAACTAGTCCATGTTGGAAAGGAGAGGATGTCACCCACCAAAGAGGAGTAAGCATGAATGGAAGGAAGAAAGCGGGGAGAGATAGGCAAGAGCAGTTACGTAAACCTAGACCCTCAAATCATTTGGGCAGCGCTGCTTAGATTAAGTCGTCAAAGAGTTGCAGGGACGACGTGAATCTAAATGAAGAATTAGCTCTAATGATGTATAACAAACTTTGGGATCAAAAGATAATTCCTAAGAATGAAAAAAACCTTGATGGGGCTTAATTGCATCAATACTTTTGAGTAATTGTTTCAGGTTTGCCAACATAAGGAGAAAGATGGGTTCGGAAGCAAAATCAGAAATTGGAGCTCCAAGGGAGCACCATACCGGTGACGGAGGGACCATAGTGGAGGGGAAGAATTTGGTGAATAAATCCACCGTAGACTGGTGTTGAGAAACAGGGTGATTGAGAATCCAAAATACACATTTGGAACAGTTAACTTGAAGGCCCCTACGATCAAGCTCCTCAGTCATCAACTTTGGTGTAGCAATGACTCTATCTGGAGTCCTCCTAAGCAAGCATCACCAAGGTACAAGATATTGAAATCCAAGTCAAACCCCAACCTAGTAATATTATCAATACCCTTTGCGAATAGAGCAAGACCAAAGAGGTCGCCCTAATGAACTCGAAAAAATGTATTGGTCACCAAAGAAAAGTGGGGATGACTTTCGATAAGCCTGCCAAGTGTTGTAAGAAGGGTGATCCGCCTTACCTTAGTTCCTGCTTCCTGGTAGCGTAGCAGCTTCTGTCCTGTTGCGTAGCGTATCCTCTCTCGGTTGACGACTCTCTGTAGTCCTCGCAGCTCGGCTCCCACGTGCCTTCTGTCGTCGTCGCTGCCCCGCTTCCGGTTTCCGGGCCCCACTTCCTGTCCCCTGACGTCACCTCCCCTCCAACTTCCGGTTCCATACCACAGTAACAAAAGGGTTACGGTGCTCTCCCCACACTCACTTTGATTCCTAATTGTTCAGGTATCCTCATCATCAATCAGCTTTTCACTGTGCCGGACTACATGCTGTCGTTTTGTATAATCGCTTGACTGCATCATGTGGGCTGTGGTGTCATATCAACCACTGGTATTGACAACCCAAAGTGAACTGGTGACATCTAAGCTGGACTGTAAACATGAATGACAAACGTTATGAGTAATTTATAATAGTAAATTGTAATAAACATTCTTTATTGTTGTTTTATATCTATTGTTTTTTCTTCTTCTTTTGCATTCTTGAATGTGTAGGATGGTTTATTTGGTGGAACAATTGTTTTGTTTTGCTTTTTGTTACAGCTAATACTTAGAGCTATGAAGTATGAGTGGAAACTGATTTTTGTTCTTTTGTCAATTTGGGAAAGTGCTCAAAAGGAGTTTTATAACATGATTATTTCTAACATAGGCACAAGGCCAGAAATTTGTGGGGGAGGGGAACAGTCGATTATATCAGCCCCAGTACTTGACTGGTACTTTATTTTATTGACCTCTGAAGGATGAAAAGTAAAGTTGACCTCGGTGGGATTTGAACTCAGAACGTAAAGAACCAGAACAAATACTGCAAGGCATTTTTTCCAACACTCAAACGATCCTGCCAATTTCATGTCTGTATCAAATCTTCCCATTTTTTTTTTCTTTTCTGAAATCATTCAAACAAGGGAATCTTGGATTGTTGTTTGGGAGACTAAATAAATGTTAAAAGACTGAAAATAGTAAGACTAAGGTTTGTTTGATTGAACTCACGATTGACTATATGATCATGAGTTTCTACTCATAACAACCATGTGGTCACACTTAGTCCGGCAATTAAACTTCACAAGCCCATTACACATCAGCAATATTACTTACAATCAATGGAATCCTAGACGAATGGAAGAAAGATGAAATGCAAAGTCAACATTGGTGGGATTTGAACTCTGAATCTAAAGAGATGTATGAAATCCAGTGCTTAAAAATTGCACTTAGGATTGTAGTGCTTTCCTTGTTAGGAATTTTCACAGCCACACTGT
>JAOPJM010524527.1:0-10456 GCA_027124095.1 Muusoctopus leioderma
AGGAGGGAATGGCGCCTAGCTGTTGACAGCACAATGTTGAGAAAATATCCGACGAATGTGCAATGATGATGATGATAATAATTTCAATCATAAAAGAAAATTATCTTTAATTATTTCAAGTTAAAATATGAAAAAAAAATAATTAATAAATATATCTAAATAAATATAAGTAAATAAATGATATAAGTATATAAGTAAATAAATATATATAGAAGTTATAATGACTACAGTAGAGAATTCTGTTTGTTTCCAGAATATTCTGGCTGGTAATGAGCGCGCGGTATTAGCATTCAGTGCCGATCAGTTGTAGTCAACGCCATACAGTGTCGTATCTCCTCCCTCTTTCAGCATTTCTATGTTTTATTCGACATTTTCACTTGTAGTAACATTCTGAAACTTCTAATCTTGGTTTGTTATATAGGCTTTGTTTTCATATCGAACTATATATCAATATATACATACTTATTAATTAACTAACTGAATTTAATTGACCTTATATTATTCTTATAATTTGCGGGAGGGAAAAAAAGGAAAGGGGAAGAAGAAAAAAAAACAACAAATTCGCCAGTAACCCCCCCTCCCCCCATATACGAAAACATACCAAAATGACTTTAAACTATAGCAAGTGGGATCATATTGAGGTAAGTAAATAATCTTTTTGTCATCTCAAGGGTCACACATAGCGAGAAACTGACTAGCTTCGAATAAATAAACTCTATTACATGTATTGAGTACTCTTCTCATTTGTACTTCCATATTATATATATATATATATATATATATATATAATCTTTTCCTTGGAATTTTCTTACGTATTCGAACTGAAAATTTAACCGCATTGACCCTCGTCGTAGTTCTCACTATTGAACAATCAGAAATAAGATATGGGCCGGCGCCCGGCTTCCTAAGACTAATCTTTTTTTCTCTACGCATAAGTGTCCCCTTCGAAACCTGAGTTAGCCTCCACGCGGCTGCTTGGCTTGACTGCTAGAAATAGCAGCCAAATTTCCCTACAAATCACGCCCTATCGTCTTTAAGAAAAAGAGGACTCGTTAAATAATGTAGTTTTAGTCTTCTTCCATTCACATCTTGCCTGCTTTATTAAATCAACCTCAGTACTTCACTGGTACTTTATTTTATCGATCTCTATAAGGATGATAAACAAATTTTTTTTTCTCAGCTGTCCTATATAATCGCTAGAAAAAACCCCTAATGGTCTCGGTTGGAATGTATTTGATCATGGCTGAGCTGGGAGTAAACAACAACGACGACGAAGCTAGCTACTAGAAATTACGCACTGGAATTTCCAGATCATTATATTTATAAATAAATCAATGTTGACAGTCAAAAATTTTGAAACAGTTATTCTTTCTCTCTTAGTTTTGTAATTGATTTACAAACTCTCAACTGTTCCTCATACGCACGAGGTTTTATATAGTAACATGTTTAAGATTTTACACCTTCAGTAATTTGAAAATCATTTTATGAATATAATAATATTTCAACAATTTTCTCAATTTTTTTTTTCTTCGTATTTTTCATTAAAGTTTGATTGTCAATATTTAAGCTGAGTGTCAAATTCCACCGGGGTCGACTCTGCATTTTCATCATTTCCCGTGTTGATAAAAGAAGTAACAGTAAAGTACTGGAGGGGAAGTCGATTAAATTGACTGCGCCCTTTACAACCAAAATGTGTAGTGAACTTGTTCTCAGAAATCAGCAAACCCTTTCGTTACCATATTTCTAATGAAATACACTGCCTATGATTTTCAATTATTTTGAAAATAATCAAGAATTTGGAGTGATTTAGTAAAATAACTAACTTTCTTGCTATTAAGTTTGTGTTTGGTACATAACTTAATAAAATGTTCTTACATAAAATTACAATGGATGGTTTAAATTTAAATATGAACACTTTAAAACAAATGGTTTTTATAACAGAACCATGGGCAGTTTCAGGCGGTTTGGTATCAAAAGGGTTAAAGCTTAAAGAGTTGCTATAAATACATAAAATATTAGTTGAAAATGGTAAATATTCATCTACAAATTTGTTGGTTTAAATACACAATAGGATGGTACAAAATGGTGCATGTACGTTCTATTGAAGCAGGCTTCAAAGGTGCTCTCTATCTCCTGCAGCTCAAAGGTGTCTAAAATTTATATAAAAACGAAATTGTAACAAAATATAATATGAAAAAAATTTTAAATATCATTTAAATGATATATAGAATGCCTTGCAGTATTCATTCCAGCTCACTGCGCTCTGAGTTCAAATCCCACCAAGGTCAACTTTGCTTTACATCCTTTCGGGGTAGATAAATAAAGTACCATTCAAGTGGCGGAATCGTTAGAATGTCGGACGAGATGCCTCATGGTATTTTTTCGAGCTCTTTGACTTCTGAGTTCAAATCCCGCCGTGGCCTACTTGGGTGGTAGACTTAATCCGTCGTCCAGTTTAACACCACCACCACCTGGCCCTTGGGTGCCTTTAGCAGAGTCCACTTTGTTGCAAGCATTTGGGCCAGGTCTCCGGTCGGAGGACACCTTCCTCTCTCCCTCCCACTAGTAAGCAGTAAAAAAAAAAGTCCCAGTTCATTTTGGTTGGTAAAAGAGGGAAGTGCAGGGCCACAGCATATTTGAAACCCTGTTGTATAGTGTCAAAAGTAATCTAGAACAATACTTCAACAATGTTGCTTCAGAATCCTTTAAGTTGAAATAGTTTGGCAAACTATGTGATAAAACTATTTTTAAATAAAAAAAAATATCTAGTGAATTTGTTTAACCATTTCATGACATTTTTATAATTGTCTAGATCATTGGTCTTTCAATTAATTTGGAAAAATAAACAATAATTTGGAGACTTTTAGTAAAATAACTAACTTTGTCATTATTAAGCTGGTGTTTGGTACATAACTTAACAAAAAGTTCTTACATAAAATTATCATGAAAGCTTTTAATTTCAATAATAATGACAAAACACTTTAAAACAGGCAGTTTCAGGCAAGTTGAAATCAAAAGTGTTAAAACTTTATTTATCTTTTCTTAAACAGCTTAAAATTATAATTAACTTTAAACAAAAAAGAAAAAAATAGAATAGAACAAAACAAAGATCCATCAGGAATTTGAATGTATGTGCATTGATGTGTTGGTATCATACAGATGAATTCTTGTTTACCTTTTCATTGCAAACTCGTTTCTATAAAATTGAAATGACAGAAGAAATCGCCATATAAGGCAAACTGAAAGTGGGTAAATATCGGTAAGGTGGACTGATGTAAATGCATTTTCACCTTTTGGGTGACTTGACAGCTTCTTGTTATTTAACTAAGAAATGTGGCAAGTTAAAACAAACACAGCTTGAGTTTCACTTTTATGGTGGGCTGGGCTGATCCTGGAGTAGAATATTTTGATATTTGAAATGAAACTTGAGAAAAGTTTCATGAAGATACTTAAAATGATTTTGTAAACAAGAATATCTCAATGTTTTTAAAATAAATTAATGGTGCATGAACAGTGCTTTGTTTCAATGCTATTATGTACTGCAGAGTATATCTATAGATTTTAGCCAACACTGTATGTAATAGGTAATAGACAGACGTAAACATCTTACCTTTATATACGATATCTTTTGGCCTGAAAAAGAAAGTACTCAGTCACTAACGAAATCCCAACACAGGATTGAAACTAGTCTGGCTGATCCATCTTTTTTTCCTGTCCATGAAGATATTGTATATAAAGACAAGGAGTTTACATCTGTCTATTACATACAGTGTTGGCTAAAATCTATAGATATATTCTGTAGTACATAATAATATATATGTTTCTTCTTTGAGTTATTGCTAAAGTATCATTTGTGTTCTAGACTATAGAACCTATCTTCTGTATTTCTACCTCACTTGATGTTGTTGTTGTTACTCTTGCTTAACTCCATGTCAGCCTTGATCGAAGAAACCTATGGCAATCCAACCATGACCATCACATTTTCCATTGAGGCAAAGAGTATTTAAGACAGTAAGGTGTATTTTGAGAGAGATTTGGCTTCTATTTCTACCGGGTCGAGCAACCACATAAAGGGCTGCTTCTCACTCTATGTCTCAATCAGTGGTGAAACAGAGAGAGAGGGGGGGGGGGGAGAAAGAGGATACCTGAAATGGATCAGAGTAAAATCCAGTGCAAATGTTCATTTCTTGGTGTCGTCTTGTGTATGGTTGAACAATGTATTATCAATAACAGAATTAATCATTTTATATATATTTAACTCTACTATATGTATTGAGTACTCTAACTTTGTTTGTGTAAACACCTGTTACTTATTATTATTATTATCATCAGGCGAATTGGCAGAGTCGTTAGCGTTTCGGACAGAATACCTTACAGTATTCTTTCTGTCTCATTGCGCTCCGAGTTCAAATCCCGCCGAGGTCAACTTTGCCTTTCATCCTTCCGGGGTCGATAAAATAAAGTACCAGTCAAGTACTGGTGATTGTTGGCCTTGTGCCTAAATTAGAAACAATTATTATCATTATTATTATTATTATGGATGGCAGCAAATTGGCACAGTTGTTAGCTCGTCACACAGAATACCTTGCAGTATTCGTTCCGGCTCACTGCACTCTGAGTTCAAATCCTGCCGAGATCAACTTTGCCTTTCATCCTTCCGGGGTCGATAAAATAAGGTGCCAGTGAAGTACTGGGGTTGTTGGCCTTGTGCCTATGGTAGAAACAATTATTATTATAATTATTATTTTTTTAAATTATTATTATTATTATAAGGCTGGCCTTGTGCCAATATTAGAAAGAATTATTATTATTATACGGGCAGTGGATTGGCAGAATCATTAGCGTGTCGGACAAAATGCCTTGCCGTATTTGTTCTGGCTCTTTACATTCTGAGTTCAAATCCCACCGAGGTCAACTTTGCATTTCATCCTTTAAGAATAGACAAATAAAGTACCAGTCAAGTACTGGGCTCAATATAATCAACTGTTCCCCTCCCCCAAACTTCTGGCCTTGTGCCTATGTTGAGAGTCGTTAGCGCGTTGGACAGAATGCCTTACAGTTTTCGTTCCTGTTCACTGCGCTCTGAGTTCTAATCCCGCCAAGGTCAACTTTGCCTTTCATCCTTCCAGGGTAGATAAATAAAGTACCAGTCAAGTACTCTGGTTGCTGGCCTTGTGCCTTTGTTAGAAACAATTATTATAGAGGGTGGTGGATTGGCAGAGTTGTTAGAGCATTGGATAAAATACTTTGCAGTATTTATTCCATCTCTTTACATTCTGAGTACAGATACCACCAAGCACTAATGTCAACTTTGCCTTTTATCTTTCCAGAGACGATAAAATAAAGTACCAGTCAAGTACTGGCATCCATTTAATCAACTACCCCCTCCCACCAAATTTCTGACCTTGTACCTATGTTAGAAACAATTATTATTGATTGGCAGAATCATTAGGGCATTGGAAAAAATGCCCCCTCGTGGTATTTGTTCAGGCTCTTTATGTTCTGAGTTCAAATCCTGCTGAGGTCAACTTTGCCTGTCATCCTTCTTTGGTGGATAAGCAAAGTACCAGTCAAGTACTGAGGTTGATTTAATCAACTTACCCCTCTCCCTCCAAAATTATGTTATGGTCTGGAGAACTTTAATAAACAGGTGTGGGCTGAGAACCAAACCCTGATGGAAACTTACCTGCACACTAAATTCCTTACTGAACTCATTGCCAACCAACCCTCGCCTCATTGACAACACCCTTGTACAACATGGCTTGCACACAGCTCTCACAAGCCATTCATCTACACCTAGCTTTCTTAGCAACCCCACCAGACTACAATACATGGTACCCTGTCAAATGCCTCCTCCATAATGGTAACCCCCAACAGGAACAAATCCACACTGCATCTTGGTCTATCAATTTGGTCCATCCTCTGTAGTTGCTCCTTTCTACAGCATCTCCTTTGATGTTGTGGAAGTTGACGATGAGAGGCTGCTACACCAACCAATTGTTTGGTTTAACACCTCCCTGTACTGCCAGGATAGACAAGAGGAGGGAAGTAAGAGAAGGAAACAAGTAGAGACGGGAAAACAGTGTGTAAGGAGTGTTACAACATGTTTTTTTTTAAATGGAGGGAAGACAGGAAGTGTGAAGAGAGTCGGGGTGGAATAGAGAGGTAACAGGGAAGGGAGGCAACTTAGAAAAAAAAAATATATATATATATATAATTTAAATTATATAACTCTGTATCACCTGTTTGCATTGAGTATTCCATGAAACAAAGTCTTCTTTGTTTAATTTATTTCTCCTCAACGAAGAACGCATAAGGTCAGGCGTGGCTGTGTGGTTAAGAAGTTCACTTTGCAACCACATGGTTTTGGGTTCAGTCCCACTGCATAGCACCTTGGGCAAGTGTCTTCTATGATAGACTCAGGCCGACCAATGCCGTGTGAGTAAATTTGGTAGATGGAAACTGTGCGGAAGCCCGTCGTATATATATGCGAGGGTGTGCATCTGTGTGTTTGTGTCTCCGTATCTGTCTTGTTTGTTTATGCCCCATAACTTAGCTGTTCGGCAATAAAGACTGATAGAATAAGTACCAGACTTAAAAATAAGTACTGGTGTCGATCTGATCCGCTAAAACCCTCCAAGGTTGTGCCCCAGCATGGCCGCTGTCAAATGACTGAAACGAGTAAAAGAGTAATATATATCATTGTCATCATGTTTACGTCCTACCCAAGATTGCTAGGTTAGACGGGTCATCTTCAACACTGTCTCGCCACTTGTCCGTCTCCTTCGTGAGGTTCAGCTTCCTGAGATCAACTTTCACCCTTCTTCCCATGTCTTCCTTGGTCTTCTCCTTCCGCAGGTTCCTTCCACTTGGATTGCTTGGCATTTCTTTACCCGACTGCCATCCTCTCAGACTGAATTTTTGTTTAATTTTTCTTTCTCTTACAGAGAGAGAGAGAAGCACGCACACATACACATACATTCTCAATGTATTTTCCCACGTTCACACGTGCACATGAACTCAGACACATTGCCTCACGTTCTCACTTTCTTCGTGTCTATCATTTTGTTTATCTCTTTCTCATTCAACTTTCCTTATTCCTCCTCCTCCTCCGTCTCTCTCTTTCGTTCACTCTTCTGTATTTATTACTTTCGCCTTCTTTTCATAATTTTCCTCTTTCAGTATTTCTTTCTATTTCTAACACAAACACACGCACCTCCCCTCCGACTCTTCCCTATCACTCTCTGTATTTCTAAGCTTTCTTTGTCATTTGTCATTCACGTTTTCAAGCATTAATGTGAACATGTAAATATAGGTTTTCTAATATCAGCGTGTGTATTATGTTGGTTGGGCGGAGCAAGCAGCTGTATGTATATCGATTAATCTCAGCAAAAAGAACAGACTTTTTTCTCCTTATATGGACATTTGAACCTTATAAGGCTGTTTTTACACACGTACAAATCGTTTTTACACACATACAATTCTGAATACTGGGCTATTTTATTTTGATGTTTTAGAGCTTCAAAGACTCACATTCGTATTTGGGCTTATTTTGGGGGGAATGAATGACCTCAGTTCAGTGTTCGTTCGTTGGTGGAACGGGTGTTACACACTCGTACACCCTCGCTCTCTCACACAAACATATATATATGCAAAAAAACGGGGAAAAGACGACATAGGTACATCCAAAAAAACACAGGGTAGATCCAGGTACTAGTTTAACGCTCAATTAGAATAGAGAAATAGTTCTAACGTTTCGGGCAAGCCCTTTAATAAGATACAGACAGACAGGTGAGCCAGGATACCAGGCGGACAATACAGACCCGGCAAATTGACCGAGGAACGGAAGTAGACAGCAAAGGGAGATAAAAGCAAGAGAGGCAATAGGAAAGGGAAGTAATAACAGGAGGTAAGAAAAAGGACAAACATTTTTTTTAGGGTGGGGAAAGAGAAATAAAAGTAATAGGATAAAAATAAAATAAATGAGAAAAATAGGGGATTATAGGAGGGGGGGTGTCGGTTAAGTCTGAACGGGGAAGAGGTCCGCTACGTGAAGATGAACCGTTGCTCGCGCTCAAGGCGGCCGCTAGGGGAGCCATTATGGATGGCCAGACCAAACACCGAGAGGTGCTGGGTGGAGTGATTGGGGGTGCGGATGTCCCGGAGATGCGATCGGCGAGACGGCGCCTGGTTTATATATGACAAGCTTCTGTACAGTCTCTGTCTACCAATTTCACTCACAAGGCATTGGTCGGCCTCAAGCTATAGTAGAAGATACTTGCCCAAGGTGCCATGCAGTAGGAGAGAACCTGGGATGACGTGGTCATGAAGCAAACTCCTTGTAAACAAAACAACCGAGAAAATGTATCAGGCCTTTCAATAGTACATTATCTGAAAGTGCCTGAATAGAGACCCTTTTTATTCTTGTTTATTTTACCTTTTGATAATGTGAATGAAGAACTATCCACATGTCTCCCCTGCACACACACACACACACACACACACAACCAATCATAGCTTTAAAACAAATATCATAATAGTAGTGTGATATCATTTTTTGAAAATTCTATTATTGCACTGAAATAATTAAAATTAACTCTTAACATCCTGTAGGATCCAGTTCCACACAACACCACATCATCAAATTGATATGAATTATTGCACTATGTGTATGTATGGAGACAAGCATGCAATATAATATTTTTAATCCACTATAAACTAAAAAATGTGAAGGTGTGTGGCCTACTGGTTAGATGGTTGGGCTCAATCGTAAGGTCATAGGTTCGATTCTTGGACTGGGCAGCGCATTGTCCTTCAGCAAGGCACTTTATTTCATGTTACTCCAGATTACTCAGCTGAAAATGAGTACCAGCAATAGCTGGGGGTTAACCCTGTAACTGACTGACGTCCTGTTCATGGGGAAGTCTTGCACTCTCAATTACTTAACAACACTGGAACAAGGATAAGCTCCGGCCTAATGGGCTCAAGAAGGATTTTAAGTTAACTTTAAATAAACCAAAAGCTGATCTTAGCTTTATTCCCTTCAAAGTTGTCTTGGGATGTTGGTGGTGGTGTTTGTGTTTTCTCTGTTTGTATACATGTAGCTATTTTGTTAAATATAGGTATCTTTGTTATTGAAACTATAATTTTTAAAGTTACAATACCAACTTAAAATTCAAACGTAAAGTTGTTGAATATTTTAAAATGTTTTTATATGTGATCCAATTTGATGTTTCAATGATAACCAACTGTTTTATAAGGAAGAATAGTACTACATGATGGTGGTCGATGGGTTACGGATACTATTTTCTTGTCATAAGGTGTCTTGTGTGACGGGGGCTTAAAAAAAATATTAACATAAATCATCCATGGTCATGGTTGACCACTGGTACTTGACTCTGAGTGACAACCAACATAATTTTACTTTTATTTTTTAGAACAACCAAAGTCATGTCTTTCGAGCAGATTGAACTACAAAAGATGGCGATGGCACGAAATACTGCTTTGATGTCCAAGAAACTGGCTGAAGAATCACTGAAAAGGGTGAAGAACTCCAAAGGATATCAACCTGTTACTTCCAACAAAAAATTGACCATTGCAAAAGAATTCCACTTCACCTTGGATAAACGGCTCCGTAGTTGCTCAGTTGAGAATGTAAAATCTCCCATCTCGGACTTAGCTCAGATCTTGCGCAAAGGAGACAAATGTGTGAGTGTCATTTCATTTTCTCTTTCTCACGACTTTATATTCTTTGATTGGTTTCAGCCATTTGGACTGGGGCCATGTTGGGGCACTGTCTTCGAGGATTTTTTAGTCAATTATATCGACCCTTGATACTTTATCTGGTAGTTATTTTATCAATCTCTATTTATCGAATAGTTAAGTCCTCCTTCAGCGTATAGGGACATAACTTGCACAGGATAAATACCACAAGGTTTTTCTTTTGATGCACTGATTTATTGGCATTCTCTGAAAAACACCCACTCCACCATCGGATACTAAATTTTACTCATAAGATAATTTGTCAACCTGAGTCTGATAGCTGTTTGCCCAAGGTGCCATGCTGTGAAATTGAATGCAGAACCACATGTTTGCAAAACGAAATTCTTAAACACACAGCCATTGACATCTTTTTTCTCTTTTAGCCTGTGGTTGCTACAAACTTTTCTCAAAATCATAGGGAAAATACCTTAAAATTAAATCTTGAAAAGTGAAGGCCAACCACTTCTGTCTAATATATTATTTCATTCATTCAATACAGTTTTAACAAAATATTTTTCTGTCCATTGATTGATTATGGATTTAAAACAATTTGTTGAAAAAAATTTTCTTTAGCACAAGGCTAGGTCTATCCTTTGTGTGTGTGTGTATGTATATATATCATCATCGTTTTACGTCCGTTTTCCATGCTGGCATGGGTTGGATGGGTGATTTCGGCCCGCATCGATTTCTCATT
>JAOPJM010524535.1:0-10456 GCA_027124095.1 Muusoctopus leioderma
AGACAAAGGAAACCGTAGCTCCTCCCACAGGCCATGCCATACAGGGAAGAAACCACTTCTCGCCCACGCAATCTAGGCGAGTCCATTTAGCCTTCAATGGAGATGCAGCAAATGCTACATCTTCCTAGGTTTCCCTTTTCCATGGGTTCCATCCACAAGTGCTCAGCACTTCTTTATACAACTAGCATCCCCCATACGCATCACATGCCTATGCTAGTGTAGTCTTCTCCCTTGCATACTACATCTGACTTCTCTTATACTTAACTTTCCTCTCAGCTCATGCTCACTAACATTACACATCCAGCGGAGTATGCTCACTTCATTTCTTTCCAGCCACCGCATATCTTCATCATTCAAAGGCCCACATTTTGCTACCATGTAGTATCACACTCCGTACACAAGCATCATACAATCTGCCCTTCACTCTGAGAGAGAAACCATCTGTTGTCTGCAGAGGTAATAGCTCCCTGAACTGTTTCCATGTTAACTGCATAGCCACACACACACACATTACATAAAAAAAAAGGTTGAATCTAGCTTGAAAAAAAAACACTCAATTTCCTAATGTCTAACAGGTTCCATTGCTTTTTTTTTTTGAATTGCATGGTTAAATTTAGAATTTGTAAGAAAAGCCAATTAGATAAATACAAAGAAATAACTGACAAAATATATAATAAATTATAACACAAAGTTATAAATTCATAACTACTAACAAAGTTGTAAGTACTTACAACAGCTACTGCTGTAGACTTGAGCATTTCATGAGGTGCCAAAACTCCGAGATAAGCAACATTTGCAATAAGGTACACAATAATTACAATGGTCATTGAGATGAAAATTGCCAATGGTAGATTTCTAGAAGAAAAGAATACAAGTTTGAATTATTTTATAAAATCTTATTTCCTTACAAAAAAAAGAAAAGAAAAAAAAAAAACAGATTGATTTGAAGATCCAAGCAGATCTTCCTAGTCGAACCAAGGAAACTATGTTACCGTTGGTTTCTCCATTGCTGAATACTACTGTAGTTTCCAGTGACCACTCATTTTCAGCCGAGTGGACTGGAGCAACGTGAAATGAAGTGCCTTGCTCAGGGGCACAGTGCAATGCCTGGTCCGTGAATGGAACCCACAATCTTACAATCATGAGTCCAACACCCTAACCACTAGGCCACATGCCTTCACTTAAATGAATTTTATTTTATTAATTTTTTTTATTAAACTGTATTAGATGTTAATTTTAACTAAAAAGGTGAGAGAGATAGAGAGATAGATAGAGAGAGAGAATACAAGTTGGATACTTCTACTTAGCTGAAAAATTGAATAGATGCAGTTGAGATTCACAGAAAAATAAAATGTTGTGCAGTTTTTATTAGAAAATGAGTTTCATTCAAATTCATAAATAATACCAAAAATAAAGTCAAGCAAGGTTTGAATTTTGCCCACCCATGTACATAGTTAGGAACATATCAACATGGTCTGTAGATTGAAAATGTTGATGAAAAAGTAAAGCTGATGTAGCAATCCTTAAAAACATGACTAAAGACATCTAATTACTTTGAAATAGTATTACCCACAACTATATTTTGAACCTTTTGAGGAACATATCTAATAATCACAAAGAGGTGTGCTCCTTCCATATCATAACCACTGTCAAAAGCCTTTTTAGGAAAGACAATATCAATAAGTTTTCAGGAAGTCTTCAGGAACAAAAAACCATTGACTTTTTGGAAAACAATATTCAAAGAAAACTAACACATTGTTTTTATTAACTACTATATATATATATATAAAAAACATTATAATACATGAACAAATATAAAATTACTGAACAGAAAACTAACTTATATGCTAAATAAAAGGAAAATGAAGTGAAAATTTAACATTGCTACATACCTATTTGGGTTGACTAATTCACCAGTTAGAAAATTCAAGTAACTCCTGGAACCAAAAAATAAATATATGTTGAATTTTTAGATTTTTTTGTCAAGTCTCTAAAAAAAACAACAAAATCCATCAAAAATCAATTTTGCTTTCATCTAGTAAGTTTTACTCATCTATCCCTCACCACTCTCTCTCATCCTCTTTTTATTCCCCATCTCTATCTCCTTTCTTAATTCTTTGTTTCTCTTGTCTCTCTCTTTATAAAACTTAGCTTGAAGCCTGCTGGATTTCCTTTGTGCCCAGCCCAAGTAGCAGTAATACATCTGCCTTGCTACTCAAACATAGAGTTTCAAGTAGGACAATTGGCTAATATCACCAAAAGTCCTCTCTTCAGGGCAGATTTATAGCTTCACATCTATAGATGGATGTGAGCACCTCAAGTCTAATCCTTTGCTAAGATGTGTTTCAATAGCTCCAGCAAAGGCAACCCATTTAACAGAGAGGTCACAAGAATCAAGCAGAGGAGCTTTGATATTTTCATATTTTCTGCAGATTCACTCTTCTCTTGAATAATAGGCTAGTCTTCTGGTCCCTTGTTGTAATAAGGATTTCAATTAACTTAGCAGATTCCTCCTACCTGCTATTTGTGAATCCAGATAACTCTGGGTTCTCCTCTAGACTACCCCACCCTCCAAATGGAGAACATCAGGTGCAGAAACTTCTTCAGCTCCTTAAACACATAGGAACCACACTAGAGGGTGCTGATGCGAATACTATCATGCAGTATGCTCTTAAGCAGGCCTTTACCTCTTCAATTTTTTTTATTTTACTCCTTAGGGATATTTACAGAGATACATAGAAACATGCACACATCCCAACTATGACCATTCCATCTTTTTTTATTTTTTCACCCACAGTGTACCTAGGATCATCTTATCCAATGTGTTCTCCCCCGATGATAAGGTGTAATTTGGCTGCTATTTCTAGCAGGTCGAGCAACAAAAGAAGAACTCTTAAATATCCTATCATCATCAACCATTACTTCATTGTCAGTTGGTATTTTGGTAAGCGCTAAAGTAATGGCAACAATTATAAACAATAATCTTCTTTACTTGAATGTCTTCATTTCTTTCTCAGTGATCATCAGTATGGTTTCAGTACAGCCACATTAACTGGAAACCTTCTGTCCTACATCACACATAATGGTATCTTGCTCTTGAAAATGTTGGTAGAAGTAAAAATCTTTCCTTTAATCACTTCACACTATACTGCCTATTCTTCCATTCCCCAAAACTCTTTAACCATTTGCTGACCACTGAGATGAGTCTTCTTTCTTTTCCTCAACTGCTACTACAATGGTCCTTTATTCTAAAGTTGCTAACTGAAAATCATCTTTTAAAGACATTTCATCTGGCTCTCCTCCTTCCATCACTACTATTATTTCTTACCCCTCAGACCCAGCACCAGACACTATCCCCAATTTTTCTTTCCCAGAACTGCACGTTTGTGAAACTCGCTTCTGCTTACAATTTCCCCAATATCACAGACATTGAAAAGTTTAAACTGAATCTTAATGGTATTAATTTTACCCAACTGTCTGTATCTTCCAGTCTAGTAAGACCATTGTTCCTCCTTCTCTACACATAAAAATAAAAAAAACAATTTTTAAAAAAATCACTTTCCATTGGTTCTGCCGTGAAAACTTCATTGAAAGTTAATTTATTGAGTAAACCTTTGTCTACTTGTTCTAAAATGTTCTGGAAAGTTGCCTACTGAATTTAATCCCATAAATCAGTAACTACTTGTCAGACCACTACAATAGAGCAGGTGTTAATGATATTATCGTTCTTCTCTGCATTGTTATTATCGTTCTTCCCTGCATTAATAACCGACTTACTGATGCACACTTCTATATAGATACTATCCTACACTTTTTTCACTCTTTTAATGCACACACAACCTCAAAACTTTCTGTGAAACAAGGGAACTCTACGTGGTCACTTGACCTGATGGAAATAGCAGTTAAATCTCCCTCAAACCACACCCTGCCATTAAAAACCAAAAAAAAAAGAAAAAGAAATGACATATTAGACAATGTAGTCTTTGTCTGAAACAAAAACAAAACCATAAAAAATAAAAAAATAGGTGTGAATAATTGAACTACATATATGGTGAAAGTTAAATATTTTGGTGTGAAAACGCATCAAGCACCTGTGTTTCTTGCCTGTAAAATTCATAATAAATAAGCTGCAAAAAACCTGTTTTAAGGTATTTTCTGCTCAGTCATTACAGGTCTTAGGAAATTTTTAACAGGATGTTAAGAGTTAATGGCAACCACATATATTACACAGACAAGATTGCATTGCAAAAGCTGGGTTACTTTTTCAGGACAAAAGTTTTACTTCTCACCCGAGCAGTTCTGATAAGACAAAAGTAGGATCTATTCTTGAGCAAATCTCACACATTTGTAATTGTGTATCAATCATACTCACATATTCTGTCCTACAAATAGGCCATCTACTTGTAGATGAGCTTTCAATTGGTAACATCTTACAATCAGCAGCACACTGATATGTTGTTTTTTTCCCCAAGTCTCTTCTATCCTTACTACATCAGTCCCATTTCCTCTCAACTCTCCATTGATGTATCATATCTGTTTAAATCAACTCAATTCATACATAATTTCTCTCTCTTTCCAGATTCCAAACTAAATATCACGCCAAATTTTTATTCCCTAGAACAGAATTCCCCTGTCCATATATTCCCCTCACATCACCAACCTGCAGGAGCCCAAATTGAACATTATCTATATCAACCGTAATAAGCTATCCCTAAGCCCCTGGCTCGGTGTGCTTGAAAGGAAAATAAACACTACTACCTCCTTCTTAGACTAATTATTAAATAAAAGTATTATATATTATGGAATAGATGTTTAGTGGGTAGCATCAAAGCAATGATAAAAACAAAACTAGTAATCCAACACTTACCAGCCACTATAAGCCCAAAAGCCAGAATAAAATGATAGTGCAATTGGACCAACTCGATAGTCTGTTCCAATAAATGTGTTTTTAAGGTTTTCATTTGAACCTGGTAAGAATAAAAAGGTGTGTTGATATAAGGACAAAATTTAGATTTATAATGCATAAAAAAGAAAAAGAAACTGATAGAGTCCAATTTATTGTGATATAAAAAGTGTATGGGAAAGAAATGTAGTCCTTATATATAAACATGGTGGAATAGTGGAATCAGCAAATATTTGAAATAAATTCCTAACTGTATAGGGAAAAGGGAATGAAATTATGTATTATTCATGTTCATCCCCAAAAGATTAGAAATGCAAGTGAAGTGAAATACACACAATTGTGAATGGAAACTATGTCACTGAAATGTACATCTGTTCTATGACAAGAATTTATGTGAGACAGAATGACCACCAATATATGAATAAAAACAGCAGTAAAAGTATCCAAGGAAAGATATTAAACTCGAAATCCTTTTATTTTAGGCGCTGAATTGGCAGAGTCATTAGTATGTTGGACAGAATGCCTTGCAGTATTCATTCTGGCTCACTGCGCTCTGAGTTCAAATCCTGCTGAGGTCAACTTTGCCTTTCATCCTTTCAGGGTAGAAAAAATATAGTACCATTCTAGAGTGGTGAACTAGCGGAATCATTGGAGCGTCAGACAAGATGCCTTGCAGTATTTATTCCGGCTCTTTGTGTTCTGAGTTCAAATCCCAGTAGCCTACTTGGGCGGTAGACTTAATCTGCTGCCCAGTTTAACATCACCACCTGGCTCTTGGGTGCCTTTAGCAGAGTCCACTCTGTTGCCAGCATTTGGGTCATGTTTCCTGTCTGAGGATACCTTCCTCCCTCCCTCCCACCAGTCTCGGAGGCCCTGGAAAAAGGGTGATGGGCACTGCCTTCCCTCCAGAATAAGTAGTAAAAAATAAATAAATTTAAATAAAGATTCAGAAAGAATATTGTTTAATCAGTTGTAGTAAATTGCAACACAAGCAAAAATAAAATATAACATACCGGTTCCAATCCAATAAAATCCAATGATTATTATAATTAACAAAGCTATGATCTTGCTGAATGTGATGACAAGTTGCAATCTTGTGACAAATTTCACATTTATGCAGTTCAACATGATAAGAACCACTGTCAAAAAGAAAGAAAGAAAAAAATTAGAAAAATTAATTTCAAAAACTAAGGTATAAAAAATATAAATAGTATATTTCTCTGAGTAGCTCAGTGAGTTTCACAACTCTAAAAATGACATAGCAGGATACAAATACGTTGAGCTTGTTTTAATTTTACCAATTTTATGACGATATGTTGAAATCCATTAACCTCATTGATGTACCTAATCCATATGTATGTATGTATGTGTGTGCGTGCGTGCATGTGAGTTGTAAACATATGTACACATTTTCTTTCTCAGACATCTGTCATGCACCAACATATTAGATTTGCCCCACACTTGTGCTGAGCATTCCATTATAACCTGTAGTAGAAGAACACTATTTTCACCAGATTATTTGCCATCAGTGATTTATGGATTCTCTATAGATTTTAGTCTACATGTTATCCACTATTAATATCCACATTTCTTAACATAAAAATAGACATCTTTTTGTCTACAATAATATTTGTGCCACTTGGACTTGACCCAGTCAGCAATAAGCATTTTAATGGTAAGTAGAAAATATATGTACATTGCATATTTTCCACATACACAATCAATTTAGTGAGTAAACAGGTGCAGAGTTGCAAAGGAAATACAAAGTGGTTCGTAAATTTGATAGAAATTGTTTGTACTTTAGTTAATTTCTCCTAATAAAGGGCAAAACATATTCGTGGCATGCCAGCGATGTGAACTCATGCCTATGGATTTGCTCAGTGAGTGAATTAATTTAATTAAATTCTCAACAAATCACTGATTAGTATGCTGCTATATCAACAGGCTTACCTAATCGCTGATAGCAGGTACAGCAGCCAATACTGCTTAGCAGTGACACAGACAGCTCACAGAGCTATGCAACAACTCACAGCCAGTAGCTCTTATAGTTTTGCACTCCTTTTGACATACATTGTTGCAACAGAACAAGGCATTCTATGTATGCATTATCAACAGAACAGACTATTCTACATTGAAAACATAATTTCATTACTTTCCAGTTTGCTTTCACTGAAAGCACATCATGTTAGCCAGATCGTTAAATCATATATGTAAGCATACTTTATACAAACACAATTACAGCAGGCTCACTTGCATGTCCACACATTTGTCATATACACACATACATGTATACACTCTTGTGTACAACATACAAACTCACTTGTATGTGTGAATGCACACATATATATATACACACACAAATGTATATATACTCCATCACCACTCTCTGTAGAAGGCTGCATTCATGAACATTTCACCATATTTTGAGTAACATTTCTTGTTGCTGAATTTGAAGCCCTTTTATATTAATAATAATGTTATCATGCCAATCAGACTTGCCACAGTCATTTAGCCTACTATTGGTATGTAGAGAATATATATTACCATTTCACTATATATTTGTTGGTTGCATTACATTTTACTAAATATTTTGTATTGCATTAACAAATTATATATTATATTCTCAAGTGAACAAAATTATTTTTACAGCATCTTAAACAGCCTTTCTTGTTGAAAATTATATAGAAATTTTGATAAAATTAAAGCATTGGGAAGTGTTTATCCATGAAAGGCATTTTTTAGCAATTATCTTAGAAATCTGCCTTTTTTTTACTTTCTGGGTCTGGAGGGAGGGGAAGTGCCAATGGCCTTCATAGGCCCTCTGAGATTGGATAGATTGATACCATTAATGTCTGCTTAAACTGTTTCAAGTCAACATCTGCAAGGAAAACATGAGCGGGAAAAGAATTCCAGGGAGCCAACGTTTTGAGTTGCAGACAAAATGGGTGATGAGAGGAAGATAGATGAGTGAGTCAGGAGTGCTTAAGTGGAGGTGGCATGAGACCAGCCAGCTCCGAAGAGCAGAGGCCACTGTAATAGCGATAGAAAAGGCAGAGAAAGGAGAGACAGCACATCTGTGGGCCAGGGGATGGAGTGTGTCTGTGAGTGCTTGTTCTGTTATATGTGATTGCAAGAGGAAATAAGCCAAAGAGATAATGAAAGGGGTTATCTTGGTCCATTTTTTTTTACAATTCTGTTCAGTACTTTGATTCAATCTTTGTTCATCTGGAAGTCAGATTCCAACCAGAATCCCTGGCATCTAATTAGTTAACTGCCCATTGGAATATATCCAAGTACACAGCATTCCACCACTTGGTGCCCATACACAACCCCCATAGACTTTTCTTTATTGATTCTTGGACAAAACAAGGATGTTTCTGTTTCTCTGCTAGTTCCAGAACACATTTATCAGGATTGGAGTAAAGAAGTCTACATACTTCATAATGGAGGCATGATACTTACCTATGATCGCTGAAGGTACCTCTTAGAGTTGAATGTCTCTATCACATCACCACATATCTGCGTCTTACAACTGTAGTAGCTAGTTCACTAAGTCTGTTAATGCTAACACCACTTCTGCCAAGTGGTTTTGGAAATATTTATTGATTTGTTTGGGATCTTGGATCAGAATTCTCTTTCTATTTGTCAGATCTTACGGAGAATCAGCTACCCTATATGTGTCTCTTGCTCTAGCTAAACCCCACAACCAGCCCTCATCTTTAGCATCAACAAACTCTTCCCTACCCCTACTTCACAGCTCTTCCTCCTTTCCCAAAGGTCACAACTAGTCTCTTAATTTTCTTTTTTAATACTCACTACCACTGATAATTCAGAATACTTCTAATTTTGTTTTTTAATTATTGTGCTCATCTGGTCTCTAAATGTTTTCCATGTCAATACTCACACATTAAGTTTTCAGACCTCCAACCCTTCCTAAAAGCCTTTGTCCAATCTGACTTCACTAATCATTTTCTGGTTGGAATACACTTCTACATTTATGGGGAAGCCTCTACATGGTTCCTCTACATAGTAGCCAAATTCCCTCAAATCACACCTACCATCTTAAAAAAAGGACACATTGATTAATGTAGTACTAGATATACAAATAGATGCCTTTGATCATAGGTCTACTCAACCAGAGCTGATCTGGAGCTAAACAACAACAACTGTGGGTAGCTGGCTAATTCCCTGAAAGATGATCACTTTCAGGCTCACACAACTGGAAATGCTATTAGTCTAGTAAATACAAAGCGACTTTTCTAGAGCAGATCAACCAATCCAAACACTTCGTGCTAGAGTACAAACTCCCAGTACCTTAAATATTTTAAGTGCTGCGAAGACATTTAGCACTACTTTACTTCTTCTACTGAGACTTGAACAGACTTTTGAGGTACGTTCTAAAATCTCTACTATTGCTAAACTCTTAAAAATTCAGAAAAGTGACAATGGAATACTTAAAATATCTGCATGTATCAGGTTTCCACACACTGATTCTTGTTTCACTGACTATATTGTGGCTTTGTTACTATGTTCACTACTTGATATTAGTTGTACTATTAATTCGAGCTCACAAATCCCGCTGAGGTCAACTTTGCCTTTCATCCTTCCGGGGTCGATAAAATAAAGTACCAGTCAAGTACTGGGGTTGTTGGCCTTGTGCCTATGTTAGAAAGAATTATTAATTGTATGGTCAGCAAAACATGTCTGAGCTGTGTTAGAATGAAGATACTGTCCTTCATGCACTTATCCATGTCTAGTGCCCGCAGATTGCGATCTTGTGAGATGAATCTGATTATCACAAAGTACTGGGCCTGAAATGTCCTACTGCAGCATCTTTTTTGGTAATGGTACCATATCTCAGCTCACATGACAGAATAGTCCCAGTCTGCTGCCAATGTGTAGCACACATTGACCAAAATAAGCCCAACAAAGTTTGGAACATACAAATTTGTAGGCAGACCATCTAATCTATGAGTATCGACACTCAGACTCCTTATGCCTAAAAACTGAAGAAGATCATCAAGGTTAGCTTTTAACTCCATTGGAAGTAGATTCTCCTTATTCTGTTCACTCTTTTTTTCAACAACTTGTTACAGTGAGCCAACGGTAGAGCTTCTAAGAGGTTTCCCTACTAGAAATAGCAGCCAAATCTCTCTCACATCACACTCTACCATCTAGAAAAGGAAGGACACATTGGCTGATCTGGGGCTAAGCAACAGCAACTTGTACTAATGATTTCTAACCTAAGCACAAGACCACAAATCTTGAGCAGTGGGTGACATCAATAAAATTAACTTCAGTACTTCAATGGTACTTATTTTATTGACTCCAGAAAAATCATCATCATCATCATCATCATCTTCGTTTTATGTCCGTTTTCTATGCTGGCATGGGTTGGATGGGTGATTTCGGCTTGCGTTGATTCCTGATTGGAGTCACCACTCTCCTAGACAGGTCAGTGGCCCACGTCTCGCTCATGTTTCATTTGGCTTGGTTTCTATGGCTGGATGCCCTTCCTAACACCAACCACTTTACAGAGTGTACTGAGTGCAT
>JAOPJM010524546.1:0-10456 GCA_027124095.1 Muusoctopus leioderma
GTGTGTGTGTGTGTGTGTGTGTGTGTGTGTGTGTGTGTGTGTGTGTGTGTGTATATACATATGCACACACACGCACGTGTACATATATATATATATATATCAGGTAAAAAAACAAGAAAACAACAACAACAATAGACAACAGTATATTAAAAAAAGTTATTTGCTTTGACGCTTGGAGAAGAGGAAGATGAGTTCGGCGCTTCGGACTTAATCCTTCGGCGGGTAGACGAAAGGAAAGGAAGAAAGAAAAAAATGTCCAGGAGAGAAAAAAATTGTTATTTACATCATGGCGTCCACGGCGGTGTTGGAAAAAAGAATAACCGGTGAAAATTGAGATGGCCAGTGAGCGGTGAGGGAGGAAAGGGCAGAAACAAAAAACAGGAGGAACCTTTATTTGATGTGTGTTTAGGTGGGTGTATGTGTGTAGGTATGCGTGAGCTTGTATGTGCGTGTGTGTGACAAGCCAAGCAAGCAGCAAGTCAGCCAGGCGAGCTAGGCGAACTGTCAAACAGTGTGTTGTGTGTGTGTCTCGTTAGCTGTGTGTGTGTGTGGATAGTGTGTGCGTGTGGATAGTGTGTGTGCGTGCGTGAGTGTGTGCGCGCGTGCGTGTGTGTGTGTATGTGAGTGTGCGTACGTGTATGTGCGTGTGTGTGTGTGTGTATGTGTGTGTGCGTGTATGTGTGCGTGTGTATGCGTGCGTGAGTGAACGCGCGCGCGTGTGTGTATTTGTGTGTGTATGTGAGTGTGCGTGTGTGCGTACGTGTGTGTGTGTATGTGTGTGTGTATATGTGAGTGTGTGTGCGTATGTGTGTGTTTGTGTGTTCGTGTGTGTGTTCGTGTATGTGCGTCCGTGTGTGTGTATGTGTAGTGTATGTGTGTGTGTGTACGTGCGTATGTGCGTGCGTATGTGTGAGCAGGTGTGTGTGTGCGTGCGTAGTTATGCACACGTGGGTGTGTGTGTAGTGTATGTGTGTTTGTGTATGTGTGGGTGGGTGCGTGTTCCTGTGTGGGCGTGGGTATGTGTGTGCGTATGTGTGTGTGTGCGTGTGTGTGTGTGTATGTGTGGGTGTGTGCGTGTTCCTGTGTGGGCGTGGGTATGTGTGTGCGTATGTGCGTGTGTGCGTGTGTGTGTGTGTGTGTGGCTGTATGTGTGTGTGGGTGTGTTGTATGTGTGGTGTGCGTATGGCTGTGGGTATGTGTTACGTGTTTTGTGTGGGTAAGTGTCTGTGATGAAAAAGAGGGGGAGCTAAGTGGTGTTGTGGGTGTACGGGTAGTGTGAGTGTGGGTGTGTGTGTGCATGTGTATGGTGGCATGTGTGTGTGAGGTGTAGGTCGTAGTATGTGTGTGTGTGTAGGTGTGGATGTTAGAGGAGGAGTGGTGGTGAGTTTAGGCCGAACGCGGGCGCGGTACCGAGGGCAAAAATAAGACGTTTCTCCCGCTGGACCCTACAGTATGTAGGACCGGTGTGCAAGGCCAGACCGAACACGGAGACGTGGTGGAAAGTGTGGTCCGCGGAACGGAAATGTCGCACGACGGAGGTCGAGGCTCCGATGTGGATGTCGCGGAGGTGTTCCGTGAAACAGTCGGCCAACCGGCGCCCGGTGTGTCCGATGTAGAGGGCGTGGCAGAGGGAGCATCTGAGACAATACACGACGCCAGTAGAGGTACAGGTGAAGGAGTCGGAGATGTGGAAGGTGTGGTGGTTCGGTCCGGTGAGGGAGGTGGTATTGGTAAGGAACGCGCAGGTGTTGCAGCGGGATCGAGAACCGGGTGGGGTGCGAGGGAATGGGGAGGGAGCTGTGGACGAGTACGTCGCGTAGGTTCCATACATACATACATACATACATACATACGTACATATGTAAATATGTATTGGCAGCGTGTCGGACAGAATGACTTCCAGTATTCGTTCCGGTTCACTGCACTCTGAGTTCGAATCCCGTCGAGATAGACTTTGCCTTTCAACCTTCTGGGGTAGATAAATAAACCACCAGTCAAGTACTGCGGTTGTTGGCCTTGCGCCTACCCGGCGTTGTCAGATGTGTTATTTCGAGCTCTGTAAGTCAAAGACAATTTCTATGTTATTTTACTGTTTTTTTCTGATTTTTGTTGTTTATTTTGTTGAGGATCGTCCACAGCTGCAAAACCTGGTCGTCTCCATTGTTTTCCAGGCATTTATTTTATTTTATCTAGAAAATTATAGTAGTGAAAATGTTGGTCATAATTAAGCATGGCGGCGAAGAAATCGGCTTGTAAGCAAAACGGAGAAGAAAGCCATTTCACATGCAATAGTAGTAGTAATTTTCTACACTCAGTCAGCAGTCATGCTAGTAACACCACTACTACAACGGGTAGCAGAAACAATAAGTGCAAAAGCAACAACAACAACACATCCAGTGACAGCAGAAGCAACAAGCACTCAACAACAAACGAACAGTCTCTCAAAGCCGCTGACTATAGCAACAATAACAAAGCCATCTCCAGCTCTAGAATGAGCAGACTAGGTCTTACAGTACAAAGCAACACCACCAACACCACTACCACCACCACCACCATTGCTACCACTTCCACTACAGCTACCGGTTCCAGCACCGAAAGCAGTGGTAACACTAAAAATACGACAACAAATTTCAGTCATATAACTTCAAAGAGTCAGTTTTTTGCTACAGCAACGCAGACTTTAGAACAAATTGTACTACGTAGTGAAGACCTTAAAGAGGCAAAACAAAACTTGTGCGGAAAGAAGGAAGGAAAGTTAGCCTGGCCGTACCCGAAAATGTCTTAGAGGGAAGGAGGAGATGCACGGTGACCTACTTGTGCATAGAACTAAAAGCCATCCAGGCTCAAGTAGAGATGTGCTTGAAACCTTTGTGGAACACAAGCAACTTTATAACTTGTGGCAGGTTGATGTCAGGTTTCCGTCTGAGACTGAAGCAAAAAAGCACGCCATACCCCCTTTTAAAAATAAGGAAATAATCCTCGTAAACCTCATATTTGGGCAAGCGTGTGACGAAGGTGATGGTGGGGGATGTGCTGCCAGATATAAGCTATTGCTGGCTGGCGGCGGCCGTCTTGGCTGACATAGAGGATGGGATTACCATCCTAGAGGTGGAAAAGATGCGCAGAGGGAATTAATCATCGGGGATAGGTATGGAGCTTGTAATCTAAACGGATCAGGAGAGACTTGAAGCCATCCACGACTTTATTGACATACCGGACGGTACTCATCAGTTTCTGACAGTAGAGGGCAGACAACCAGCATGTCATATTTGTGGTGAAGCAAACCACTTAAGGGCATTCTGTCCACAACAGAGGGTGAAAGAAAGGAAACTCCCACTTCTACCAACACAACAAACACAACAGCAACAGCACCAGTAGCAGCAAGGAATCACAACAGTAGCAGAAGCAACAACATTAACTGCAATACCAAAAGCAGCAACAACAAAAACCACAGCACCAAGAACAGCAGCAGTAACAACAGAAGTAGCAACGATGGCAGTAGCAGAACCAACAACAGAAGCAATAATAGAAACAGGAATCCCCATGACAACAACAATATGACCAACCCCTTAGAAGATCTCCCAGCCCTGCCATCCTCCCCAGCAAAGCACAAACATAAACACACACACATGTGCAGATATACCTCTCCCCCCACCTACCTCAGACCCCTCTGACACGGCATGCGATGAGGTTGAGGCGAAAAACTTGGCACAAGAAGCCTTTATCAGGGGGAAAAGGAAAAAAATGCAAACAGAGTCACCTCGTGCAGAAGTTCGAAGAGGAGGCAGAGAAGTTTGCTTTAAACAATCACACACCCACACCACCACTGCCAAGACTACTAATACCACCAACAACACAACAACATCAAAACCAACCAAATTCGCAACTCCACCAACAACAAGAAAACACACAAACGCAACAACATCCACAGAAAAAGAAACAACAACAACAACAACAACAACAACAACAAACGCAACAACACGCTCAACAACCAACCAAAACAACCCCTCACTAATTTCACTGTTGTAAATAAAAACAACGAGGAATTGGTAAGTTTCTTGGAAGAACATCAAAATCAAATAACAGGAAGAGGAGAGGGTTTCCAGAAGCCATTTCGCAGCTTACCACCAGGATTTCTGAGTGTATTCATCTCGCGGTCTGTCAGGATCAGGCGATGGGGTGAAAGTGCTGTTTCGGAAATGCTTGGAACTAGAGGTACGGGTAATCATCCTGGACCCTGACGGCATCTTGGTGGTCCTGGATGGGAACGGCAGCGAAGGCAGTGCCTTCAGACTAGTGGCAGTCTATGTCCCAACCGGGGCAGGACGACCGGAGTTCTTTAGGCGTCTAGAAGTTTCTTTAGTATTAGTAGGGGACTGGAATTGTATTTTAGATTCGTGATGGGATTGTGTGGGACTAGTGCATAGGAGAAGAGGGTTTGGATGGCTGCCCTACGAGCTTTACGTGTATATGCCAGGCTTGTTTGGCGACCTCTTGCAGCTGGCAACAGAAAGGGAGAATTCCTAGTTAGGTGAGTCGGGGTGTGGTGACACTGCTGAGAAAGGACGCCGACAAGGGGGATTTTGTAGACAACTTTCGCAGAGTTTAAGATTTTTGCCACGGTATTAGTAAAGTAGTTGGCGCAGACGTGCGCAATCCCGAACACGTCCATCTACGACAACCTCCACCTCATGCGATACATCATAGAGAGGGTTGGCCATAGAGCTTGCTTCGGTGGGGCCCTGATCAATTTGGATCAGTCCAAAGCTTTCGATAGGGGCGACCATTATTACTTAACAGCCGTCCTGAAAGCGGCCGGTTTTGGGCCCGTTTTCAGAGCCTGGATCACTGCAATGTACAGTGGCATCCAGTCGGTGGCCAGAATAAACGGCCACTTCTCGGAACCGTTTAGCACCGCGCGCTCTCTCCGTCATGGATGTCCCCTCTGGCCCCTTCTATACGTGCTGGCTCTTGAGTCACTGCTGCGGAAGCTGGAGGTGTTGAGAGGCACCCCCTTTAAACTGAGACAATCCGGGAGGGCAGTGTCGGTGTATGCAGACGACACCACCGTCATGGTGTCGGACGCTACCGTAGTGGAGGCCGTCGGCACCATGCTGAAGGAATACGAGGTGGTTGCAGAAGCAAAGATTAGCCCGGAGAAGTCGGTGGGCTTGCAGCTCGGCACCTGGAGAAGCAAGTCCATGCCATCGGACTGCGTCGTCGGGCGCTGGACCGACGGACCGGTTAAACTACTCAGGCTCTGGTTCGGTCCCAACATCCAGGTGGATCGCAACTGAGACGAGGTAACTCGCAAAGGGGCCAGTCGTACCCGGAAATGGGCCGAGAGGAAGCTATCTCTGAAAGGTCGGGCAGAGGTCGGGAATGCCTACGTCGCCTCCGTTATTGTTTATCTCCTGACCATCGTACCTTGCCCCAGTTTCCATCTGACCAGACTGGAACGTCTGCTCTTCGACTTCTTGTGTAAGGGACGCGTTCCATTGGTCAGACGGTCCATCTGCTGCCAGCATCATCTGCGTGGTGGGCTAGGCATGCCGTGGCTGCTGATGCGCAGGAATGCGCTCAGGTTGCTCCAACTGCACAGATTCCTCGACGGTGAGCGGGTGTGGTCGCCGGTGGTGAGCCGCGTCTTTCCGCACTTCATCTCCTTGACGGAGTTGCAATCCTGGGTGAAGCAGTGAACGAGACTGGGAGACTGGATTCTGGAATGTGGCTAGGTGCTCACCGCCCTCTCCCAGTCCGGCAACGGGATCGGTGGAAGTTCAACTGACTATTTATAGAGCGTTAGTGGAGGGGAAGAGCGACGACGTTTTCATGGAATCTCTGGACATTGACGAAAACGAACTGAGTAGTCTGTTCTGGAGAACTTTCGGGTCGGTCACCACTATGAATAACTTCCGAAGTCGTTGGCCTGGCAGTGCTACCGAGGGGCGCTACTGGTTCGGGATACACTCTACAGGCATGGAAGTGCCGTCAGAACGGACCTGTTCGAGATGCGCGCATAGCGATAAACCGTTCTACATGCACTCGTTCAGTGTCCGGGATTGCTGACTTGTGGAGTTTTGTCGAACAGCTGCTATCGCGGTTGGACGCATCCGGCTGCCGGCCGAGTCCATAGTGGGGACGGATCCGGCTGTCCTCCTTTAACCGGACAGGGAAGGCAGTTTTCCTCTGTATGGTGACTGTAGCGAAAGAGATTGCGTGGTGAACGAGGTTGAGAGGTCTGAGGACAAACACTTTCCTATTTTGTTGAGCCCTCATCGACTTTTTCAAGTTTCACTTGAAGAGGAAGGCGAGGGAGGTGCTGTCCTCGTGTGAATTGGACGCAAGTTGGGTGAGAGTGGCGCAAATGGCAAGAATGAATGGAACGCTCTAATTATACGCCTATAGATTGGAGAAAAACAGTTGGAAAGGGGACTTGCCCTTGGTGCTCAGGGTGAGCTAGGATCTGTGGGGTTCCTCGAATGGCCCTAGATGGAGTTCCTCGTGTATCAGGAAGATTGCATCATCATCATCAACATCATTTTTATACTATGTATACTTCTATTTCATTTATTTTCCTCATTTGATTTTTGTGTAAACCCCCACACTTTATGCCTACCTTTTGTGATTGTCCTCTCATCCGTCGCTCTGGTGCCAAATAAAAGAAATCATTATTATTATTATTATTATTAATTGGTGGACGCGGTTGAAAGGTTTGAGGACAGAGCTTTTCCTCTCAGGACAAGCCCTCATCAACTTCTTCAAGTACCACTTGAAGAGGAAGGTGAGGATAGAGAGGGAGGTGCTCCCCTCAAGTGAATGTTATGAAAGGTGGGTGAGAGTGGTGAAACGGGTGTGGCTAAATGGACCCACATTGACTATGCAGCTGTAGACTGCCGGCAAGAACTGGGAGAAGGCACCTGCCTTTGGAGTGTCAGGGTAATCCGGGATTGTGTGCGGGGTGCCCTGAATCACCCTATGTGGTTTCTCTCCCA
This sequence comes from Muusoctopus leioderma, assembly GCA_027124095.1. Lineage (NCBI taxonomy): Eukaryota > Metazoa > Mollusca > Cephalopoda > Octopoda > Octopodidae > Muusoctopus > Muusoctopus leioderma. The sequence continues at coordinate 6,996 of JAOPJM010524546.1, forward strand.
TTTCGGGGATCTTTTCTCTTTTTCCTATCATTGTACTGATTTTGTACTGTCAGACCTATTTATTAATGTGTCCTTATCATTATTATTAATCTCACCCTTCCACTCGATGTAAACCCCCCACACTTTCTTTGTTTCTTTGTTGTTTTCTATGTATTTCACTTTTGTACTGTCCCCGACTTTTTGGGCCCTTGTGGCCAATAAAAGAAAATATTATTATTATCATTGTTATTATTATTATTATTATTAAAGCAGCAAATTGGTAGAGTTGTTAGCGTGTTGGACAGTATGCCTTGCAGTATTCGTTCCGGCTCACTACGCTCTGAGTTCAAATCCCGTTGAGGTCAACTTTGCCTTTCATCCTTCCGGGTTCGATAAAATAAAGTACCAGTCAAGTACTGGAGTTGTTGGCCTTGTGCCTATGTTAGAAACAATTATTGTTATTAAATAAAGGCAGCGAATTGGCAGTCATCAGCCCATCGGACAAAATGCCTTACAGTATTGGTTCCGGTTCACTGTGCTCTGAGTTCAAATTCCGCCAAGGTCAACTTTGCCTTTCATCCTTCTGGGGTCGACAAAATAAAGTACCAGTCAAGTACTGGGGTTGTTGGCCTTGTGCCTATGGTAGAAACAATTATTATTAAACCAAGTACTAGGGTCAATATAATCAACTGTTCCAGTATAATCGAGTGTTCCCCTCCCTCAAAATTTCCGGCCTTTAGCCTATGTTAGAAACCTTTATTATTATTCTTATTATTATTAGTCAACTTTGCCTTTTATCCTTCCGGGGTCGATAAAATAAAGTACCCATCAAGTACTGGGTTTGTTGGCCTTGTGCCTATGGTAGAAACAATATTATCATCATCATCATCATCATCATCATACTTTCAGCCTTCTAGGTTCAATAAAGTAAGTAACAGTAATAAACTGCAGTCAGTATAATCAACTATGCCCTACCCCCCAAATTGGTGGCCTTGTGCCTATGTTAGAAATCATTATTATGATGGTAGTAGAATGACAGAAATGGTAAAGTGCTGGAGGAAATGACTTGAGATATTTAGTCATTTCCCTTTACAGTCTGTGTTCAAATCCCATCAGAGTTGACTTTGCCTTTCATCCCTCAGGGGTTGATAAAATAAGAACCAGTAATATATCAACTATACTCTTCCCTTACAGATGTGTGAACTTGTGCCATTGTAAAAAAATCACTTTTTATTCTTGGCAGTGAGGGTAATCCGGGATCTGTGGGATTCCTTGATTTGTCCTAGGTGGTTGTTCCCCTATTGGGATGCATTTTTCTTTCATTTCTACTTTTGTGTTTATATTGTTGCTTTTATTATTAAAGTGCCAAAGTTTTCTAAGAGGAAAGTGAAACGTTCTTTGAGTGTGGGCTGCAGCTGGAATAATGACAAGATTCTAATATTTTTTAAGGAAAAAAGAAAAAAAAACATTTTTCCCATTAGGAGAGGATATATACAAAATATAAACCAACTTGTATATATTCCAAATTGCCATCTAAGGGCAACAACTCCAACATAAATTGGCCTTATATAACACCCCCTCTTCTTTGGAAAGAGAGAAGCTATTACATTTCTTCAATAGCCAATGCAATTATCAGCATATTTTATTATCAATACTTCTAGCACACAGTATTGAATGGGTAATCAAAAAGAGCAACTTAAAACATTCAATTAATGTCACTATATGGAGTCAATGATTTTGAGCTTTCCTCGAGAAGATCTGGTAACGTATGGCTGGTTAGTGGTATCTGCTGAATTAGGGAGAACAAGTTTTTGATCCTGGATTTGTATGATTTCTTTAATGTTATCACACTTAAAGATCATAGTGCAGTGGGACAAACTGTTCAGGTTGAGAAACTTCATAGGTTTTAAGAAACAATTTAGTAATACACTTATTCATAAATCTATCAGCAGTTGAGCCAACGAGGGAGCTTCTGCATGGTTGGTTCACCTGCTAGAAATGGTGGCCAAATCTCTCCAGATTGATGTTCCAAGGATCAATAATGTGAAAATCAATGTCAAGCATGACTGCTTATTTGTATTAGGTAACTTGTTCATATTTGAAATAGCACCAAAACAAGCCTTAGCAACTGTCTCAGCTGTATTGTCAGTTAGTAGAATAGCCTCAGGCCACCTGGTGTACCTATCGATACAGATGAGTATATAACTATGCCCATGTGAAGGAGGAAGTGGTCCCACTAGATCGATGTGGATGTGATCGAACCTTGCATTGGGTGAAGTAAAAGTACTCAATGATCACTTGACGTGGCAATGTACTTTTTTTTTGCCTTCTGGCATGCTATACAGTTTCTGTCCCACTCTCCCTGGTGTCTTTGTTGATACCAGTCCAAATAAAGCATGATGATATGTGAATTCACTGAAAGGCAGTGGAGTAGCTTAGATAGTGTATTTCATTAGAAATATGGTAATGAATGGGTTATAAATTTGAAGGGGTGAACCATATTTGATTGAATCAACTCAAATACATGTCTGGTACTTATTTTATTGACCCTCAAGGGATGTAAAGCCAGCTGAAGCAAGATTTGAAACTAATTAATGTAAAGTATCTGGTCCATTGTTCTGCTGTTTCTGTCACAACACCAGGCTATAACATTGACAAAATATTCCTAATAAATCTACAAGTTTTGGAAGAGTCTTCTCAGAGAGATGCACTTAAAGAAATGCACTCAAGATTTCATGATATAAATGTCATATGTGTATTTACACAGAGATATACATGCATACAAACGCACACACAGATACATGTACACACACACACACACACACACACACACACACATACAAATAAATATATCATACAACATACCTCACTGACACACATACACATATATATATATACTTGAATGTGTATAGCCTATATCGGTGACTGTCACTGTAGGTCACTGTAGACAGTGAGTGAGACATTTTTTTAATGTATACTTCATTAAAAAAGAATGTCTGAAAGGGAGGGAAAAAATTTCATGTTTGCCCATATTTTCAGATGCCACTTTAACAGAGTACATTTTCACTGAATCTACTTTAATATCAGCAATCGATAGAACATCTATAAGAAGCATTAAATAAAATAGCATTTTGTACGGAATCTAAATCTAAAATGCTAGCTTGCCATATTTTCTCATTTTGGAACATTCAGAGTTGTCAAACACTGAAGCCTTTCAATCTCAAGTTCCCCCTGCAAATCTATTGGTTCTAGCTAAAGATATCCACCAGGTGTGGGTGTAGGTATGTATGTATGTGTGTGTGTGTGTGTGTGTGTGTGTGTATGTATGTATGTATGTATGTATGTATGTATGATCATCATCGTTTTTGTGTCCGTGTTTCCATGCTAGCATGGGTTGGACAGAGATTTTTTGAGGCAACATTTTATGGTTGGATGTCTTTTTCCTGTCACCAACCATACTGATTAAAGTGCATGTGTGTATG
>JAOPJM010524562.1:0-10456 GCA_027124095.1 Muusoctopus leioderma
ATATATATACACACCAATTTCACCTGACTACACAGTAACAGCATAAGAACTCCAACCAGTCAATCAATTTCTGCAGGGGGTGGGCGTGGAATGGAAGCCAAGTGAAATAATTGTCAATAACCCTGTCAATGATTTTAATAACATGTTTCCACTTGGAATAAATTAATAATTACTGAAGAACCATGAAACGGGGATAAAAATATGTTTGAAAACAAAATCTAAAATGTTAGCTTATTGTGCCAGTATATTGTAAATTTCTTCGCTATTCTCCTTTCGTATATTGATTATTAACATAGGCATGAGGCCACATGTTTTCAGGGAGGGAATAGTCAATTAAATCAACCCCAGTACATGACTGGTACTTATTTTATCGAGCCCCAGAAGGAATGAGAATGGCAAAGTTAACCATGGCAGTATTTGAACTCAGAATGTTATATATACTGAAGTGTAAAATAGCTGCTTCATATACTGTAAGAAAGCTAACTTGGTGTTAAGGAAGAAATAAAACTTAAATATAGCATAAACAGGTAGGGCCATGTTCATAGTGCCCCCTTCTCATTCCATTAGATAAACAAGAAATATTTGATCCCATATTAACTAAAGTTAACAAATGAAAAAAAAATGGAATGTTTCTCTACATAAGTAGTCAGTCAGATGTATCATCATCATCATCCTCATTTTATGTCTGTTTTCCATGATGGCATGGGATGGATGGGTGATTTCCACCCGAGTTGATTCCTAATTGGAGTCACCACTCTCCTAGACGAGTCAGCGGCCCACGTCTCACTCGTATGTTTCATTTGGCTCGGTTTCTATGACTGGATGCCCTTCCTATTACCAACCACTTTACAGAGTCTACTGGGTGCATTTTATCGTGGCACCAACACAGGAGAGGTTGTCATGCCTATGGCAAGACTAAAGAGCCCTCTCTACCCTACATTTTCTCCGTTCATTCATCGACCACTTTACAGAGTGTACTGAGTGCATTTTATCGTGGCACCAACACTAGAGGGAATACCTTGGTCTCCTCCAGGCTAAAGAGTCCTCTCTACTCTACATAGTCCCCATCCTGTTTGTCCATGCTTCTATGGGTTGGACGGGTCTTCTCCAGCACAGTGTCTCACCACAGGTGGTGGTTCTTTGTCATCTCCTTCATAAGTTCTAGCCTCCTGAAATCAGATTTCACCACTTCTTCCCATATCTTTCTCTTCCACAGGTTCCTTCCACTTGGATCACTTGGTATTTCTTTACCTAACCCTCATCCTGCATACATATCACATGTCTGTACCAGTACAGTCTTTTCTTTTACACACTACACCTAATTCCTCTTATAACCAGTTTTTTTTTTGTTGTTCTCAGCTCATTTGTGCTCTGCTCTTCATTCACACTAACTTTACATATCCAGAGGACCAAGCATGCCTAATTTCCTTCCAGCCTTCCCACATTCTTCACATCATGTAACATCATGTTTTGCTACCATTCAACATCATGTTTTGCTACCATGCAACATCAAACTTTGTACACAAGCATCATAAAATCTGTCCTTCAGTTGGCAAGAAAATCCCGTGGTTGCCATCAGACAAACTTCTCCACCCACCCCGCCTTCTTACTCTTGCTGCTATGTTTTGAGAACACCCTACTCCACTGCTAATTATGCTACCTAGGTGACAGAAGCTATCAACTACTTCTAGTTGATAGATATTACAAAATCAAAATATATTTTTCTCCTGGTTGACATCAGTTTCATGTTCAATTCTTCATGCTATCTTTATTTATCGATTCTCTTTTTTAACTTTTATTTACATTAAATTTAATAATTTATGAACCACATTTTTTTCTGTGATTGTGTGGTAATTTAATTATTTATCATAGCTTGTTTTTAAATATTTTATTTTACATTTTATTTTATTTTTTAATAATAGGTTCATGTGATTTTTAGTTTAATAATTTGACTACACTCTTGGTTTATCATTTATCTTAGAACCTTCATCATCATCATCACCATTGTTTTACGTCTGTGTTTCCATGCTAGCTTGGGTTAGACTGAGAGTTTTTGAGGCAGCATTTTACGGTTGGATGCCCTTCCTGTCACCAACCATACTGATAAAGTATGGGAATCCTACCACTGAACTACCAAACAGCTGAGCGTTTTGTTATTTGGAGATATAAACAAACCCACCTGCCGATCGATAAAAGGTATCCAGCGATGACAAGCATATGCTCGCACACGCGCACACACACACACTCACACACTCACACACACACACACACACACACACATATACGACAGGCTTCTTACAGGTTCTGTTTACCAATTCCACTCGCAAGGCATTGGTTGGCCTGAGACTATAGTAGAAGACACTTGCTTAAGGTTCCATGTAGTAGGACTGATCTCAAAACCCTGTGGTTGTGAAGCGAACTTCTTAACCACACAGCCATGCCGGCACCTGTTAGAATGTTAAAAATAGTTAATATGTAATGAAGTGGGAACAAACTTTAACATTTTGCATGTGCAATCATAAAATGTTAATTTCAATGTATTTTTTATATACTGTATCAAAGTATAGAAAGGTGATATAACAGTTAGTTTTACTGTTTTACTATTTATTCTAGGTATGATTATTCCATCATCCTGGACATATTCTTTCACACACGGGACATGGACTCTGTGGTCTCAATACTTAACACACGAGAACCTAGTTAAGCAAATATAAATGATACAGTTCACATCTTGCTGGTTTGGTGGTCTCTCGTATGACGTTGCATCTCATAGGTTTCTTCGGTATTTTAATGATAGGGGTCCCTGCCCTATCATAGGTGCCATAGGTGCTTATTTTCAGCTCAGTGGACTGGAGCAATGTGAAATGAAGAGCCTTGCTCAAGGACACAATGTACTGCCCGGTCCGGGAATTGAACCCCCGACCTCACGAACATGAGTCTAACACTCTAATTACTAGGCTGTGTGCACCTTCACAAGGTCCTAGTTTTGAATAAGCAGACAGAATTTTTACATTGTGGTGATTATAGTAACCTATATTATATATGTTTTCATGTATTCCTGTGTGTTTGTGTATGTCCAGATTTAGGAAGTATAATGTTGTTATAACTCAAGTCATACATTAGTGCTGTTGTTATTGTTGTTGTCATTTAACCCTAGATCAACTCTGATCAATCAAGTAGACCAACGATCAAATGCATTCCAGGCATGACCATCCTACCTTTTTTCAGGCAGTGCACTACATTATCCAATATGTCTTTACGTTTTTAAGACAGCCGGATGCAATTTGAGGGAGATTTCGCTGCTATTTTTGGCAGCTCGAGTGACCTTGTTGGTTCACTCACTTTATTGTTTTAATTTATGGCATATCAGAATGCCTTGCAGTATTTGTTCCGGCTCACTGCACTTTGTGTTCAAATCCCGCCGAGGTCAACTTTACCTTTCATCCTTCTGGGGTCGATAAAATAAAGTACCAGTCAAGCACTGGGTTGTTGGCCTTGTGTCTATGTTAGAAACAATTATTTATCATCATTATTATTATTATTATTGGTAGTAGTAGTAGTAGTAGTAGTAGTAGTAGTAGTAGTAGTAGTAGTACTATTATTATTTGCAAATTAGCAGAGCCTTTAGTGCATCGGACAGAATGCCTTGCAGTATTCGTGCCAACTTGCTGTGCTCGGAGTTCAAATCCTGCTGAGGTCAACTTTGCCTTTCATCCTTCTTGGGGTCGATAAAATAAAGTACCAGTCAAATACTGGTGTTGTTGGCCTTGTACCTTTGTTAGAAACAAATTTATGGCATATCATTGTATTATTTGGCAGATTTTCTTCACATTATATTTGTTACTAGCCATTATAAATAGAAATATAAAGATAAAATATTGTTCATTTTTATTCATGTCTACATGTTATTGGAATATCATGTTGATTATTTTTTTATTTTATCGTTTCAAAATATATATATACTTGCCCTACTTTCACTTTACCCTTGCGGCATTGGGTGGGGAACGACAGTTCGATATTTTAAGCATGTCATCTTTCAACCATTGGATAGACATTGATGCATCTATATCTTCCTTGTTGCTGTGTAGCAGATTCTGCTCAATGTGAAACAATTCAAAATTGGGCGCCAATCATAATCCTTGACAGATCAGAATCTCGAAAGGTTGAAATCCCCAAAATCACAATCCCAAACGCGATCAGAATTCCCAAAGAGATCAGAATTCCGAATGTTGAAAAACTGTAAATATCTTTTAAGAATGTTTTTTATTATTATTATTATCATTATTATTATTATTATTATTATTATTATTATTATTATTATTATTGTCATCATCATCATCATCATTATCATTGGCAAAATTTGTAAGCACATCGGTCAGAATGCCTTGCAGTATTCGTTCTGGCTCACTTTGCTCTGAGTTCAAATCCCGCCAAGGTCAACTTTGCCTTTCATCCTTCGAGGGTCGGTAACATAAAGTACTAGTCAGGTACTGGGGTTGTTGGCCTTGTACCTATGTTAAAAACAATTATTATTACTACTACTATATATTCCTAAAATATATTTTCAGGATTTGGAACTTTCAGGATTGTGGTTTTCGGGATTATGACACAAACCCCTCAAAATTATAGTCATGTACTTATGACTATAACATACTGTATAACACGAAAAATTTTGTACAGAAATCTGAGGAAAAATGGGGAGGGGGAGGTCATGTTCTACTTGAATATATACTGGAACACAAGAACACGAGGCTACAATTTTATACCTATTTTTTGCTTCAATATCAGGTGCTCATACTATACAAGAATCATGTTATACACAAAAAAATACGGTACAAGTCATATTGGTTTGTTACTGCCCTATGATTCATTGTACTATCTTATTCCTTTTATTGCTATTTTTGAAAGAAAAGTCTTGTCAATAAACTGCTGTGTTTCTTTGCTTCATCTAAATTTCTATAAATTATGGTGTAAAATTATTTTATGTCTTTTAATATACAAATGTTTTAAGAATTGACAATATATATATTTCTATTTTTTATACATTACAGGAACTTTATTTCTGCAAATAAAAACATTTTCTATACAAAAGTAAAAGTTGGTAAGTAATTAATATTTTTATATCAATATTTCAATTTTGTTTGTTTGTTTGTTTTTGTTTTTTTTCAGGATGTAATAACTTTTATATTTTATACGATTCTTTTAATATTTTCTTTAATTAAAAAATTTAACATAAAGATCAAAATTGGGAAAAAAAAGTTTCAAGTAATAGTAAGCAATTTCTAATTAAGTTTTACATTCTACTATAATAAACACTCAGCAACATAGTCTTTCAACTAGTGAGAATAAATAGAAATCATATGAAAATTGTTAATTTTCTCATACAAACTGCTACAGGTCATAACACTGATATAGGTCATAGGTGAGAATAACATATGTACTATTTATTATGAGAAAATTAATGAAGATCTAATGGATAGTCTTATTTTGAAACAGTAATTATGTTGAGATAATGTATTAATAAATGTCTCAGATTTTGTTCTAGAAAGCTGTTAAGGAAGTTATAATCTATTTAATAACCAAGAGCAAAAGCAGCGAGATGTAAATAATTATTTTTACCTCTATTACAAAATGATTGAAAGGTTAGAAGTGAAAATACCGTACATCATTTCATTAAATGCCATGTGTGAATTTACTGAGCTATGTAATATATATATATATATATATATATACACACTAAAGTACACATACATGTTTTGATAAATCATATAGTTGTTGCTCTATGATATTTTTAAAATATTTTATAAATGCTTAGTAAGAGGAGGAAGGGCAGTGCCCAAAACCTTTTTCAGGATCTCTGAGACTGGTGGGAGGAAAGGAGGAAGTTATCCTCAGACCGGAGACCTGGCCTGAATACTTGCAACAGAGTAGACACAACTAAAGGTACTCAATGTCCAGATGGTGGTGTTAAACTGGGCAATGGATGCTATTACCTCTATTATCATCCAAGGAGCTATTACCTCTGTTAACATCCAAGGAGCTATCTCCTCTGTTACCATCCAACAACATGAACAGTTCCTTCTAATGGTCTTCCATACAGTTTCCTCTCTAACAAATTTTACTCACAAGGTGCTTGCCCAAAGTGCCACACGGATTGATTGAATCTAATGCCAGGTAGATATGAAGCGAAATTCTTAACCACAAATGGTTCAGAATATATGATAACAAGCATGTTCTTGTGAAGAATTAACAAAAAAATATACAATAAGTTTTTATGACTTTGGTGTAACATTTACAAAGGATACTACTTATAAATAAATATATTTTTCTTTCATATATAATTCTTTCATTCATATTAATGAATGGCTTGTGAGAGTCAAGTAAACCCTGTACAGAAGTGATGTCAGCAAGGTGAGAGTTAACAATGAGTTCAGCAGGAAAGAAGTAGGACTCTACTGTCATCTGAGAAATGGCCTTTCTCAATATACAGAAAAGGTGTCAGTAGAAATTCCATATGGTGTGCTCAATGTAAAGTATGGGTGCACAGGAAGTTCAGTGGGATCATAGGTAAGCTGACAGAGAAGTAGGACTCCATATGTAGATGTGCAGGAGTAGTTAATACTAAAAGCTCCCATGAAATGAACTATTTCTAATGCTCATAGGGCTCCAAAGAAGTAGTTGATAACTTCTGTTACCTAGGTGATATAATTACCAATAAAAGAAGATATTCTGAAAGCATAGTAGCCAGAATAAGAATGGAGCAGAAACAATTTAGGGAGCTATTACCTGTGATTGCAACAAAGGGACACTCTTTCCCCAAGTGAGTGGAAGATTGTGTGATACTTGTGTATGAAGTATGATGTTGCATAGTAGCAAAACATGGGGTATTGAATGTGGAAGATGTGCAAAGGCAGGAAAAAATGAGCAAGCTTGTTCAGCTGGTTTATGTAATGTTAGAGTGTATGAACAATGGAGCACAAATGAGCTGATACAGTTCATTTACGATCCAGTAGCCTTACCACTAGGTAATTAGGGAAAAGGAATTCAAAGGATTCAAAGAATAATAGAACATGAAATTGAAGTATATTTGGTAGTGAGGTCAATTAGTGACAGCCAGATGGCCTATTTTTATTACATACCATAAACACTAAATTTCCATTCTTCAAAGGATGCTTTTACAGGGATGATGGCTTACTCTCATCAAGGACACAAATTCCAGAGACAGACAAATTCAAGAAAGAATTCACATCTCTACTGAAAGACTTTGGCCTGAATATTTCCATGAATATCAACACAAAAACTGTGGATCTCTTAGACATTATTCTAAGCCCCAACAACTCCACACATGCACCATACAAAAATACCTATCACTCCTTTGTCACTCTCACCATCGAAAATACAGTGAATCAGTGATTGGCTCGTTGGATACCTGTAACCAAAGAAGCTATTGTTCAGAAATTGCGATATGAAATGAATAAAATAAATTAACTCACACATGTATACACATTTTCTCTCATGTACTTTTAGCATAAAGTCAGTAAAACTTCTCTAGAATATTTTTTTATTAAATTTTTAAAAAAGGTATCCTATAGGCGCTGGCATAGCTGCATGGTTAAGAATTTTGCTTCGCAACCATGTGGTTTCAGGTTCAGTCCCACTTCGTGGCACCTTGGACAGTTGTCTTCTACTGTAGCCTCAGGCCGACCAATGCCTTGTGAGTGGAATTGGTTGACCAAAACTGTGCAGAAGCCGATTGTATAGGTATATGTATATATATGTGTGTGTGTCTCCATATCTGTCTCCTGTAACATAGCGGTTTGGCAATAAAGACCGATAGAATAGGTACCAGACTTAAAAAAATAAGTACTGATGTCGATCTGATCGACTAAACCCTCCAAAATGGTGCCCCAGCATGGCCGGAGTCAAATGACTGAAACAAATAAAAGAGTATAAATAAACATGAATGAGTGATATTTGAAGACTATTTTCTTCACAGTTTACTCCACTCTTATAATTGTCATTATTCAGAATTATTTTAAAACACAGTTTCTTATTTGGTAACTTTTTATTTTTTAATGGTTTATCATTTTATCATCATCATCATCATCATCATCATTTTACATCTGCTTTCCATGCTGGCATGGGTTGGACATAGATTTATCTATTTCCATAAAGAGAGAGTCGAGTTGATTTGTTTCAAAACACCTACTTGCATTTAGAATGATGCAATATGTCAGTTAAGACATTAATCTTAAGAAATATTCAAATCTTATGACACGAAAATATAAAATATTCTTCAAATATTCGAAAAAAGGAGCCAATTGAAAAGGTAAATCAAGCGTTTAGATCAAATTAGAAATACCAAAGACTTCTCCTCTTTCTTTTTACATTAATACAATGGCACTTACACTATGCTCCTTAAATTACAATTTATCTAAATACTTGAAATAGTTTAAACCATTGTGATACTAGCGATGCTGGAGCAATAATAACAAAATACATTAAGGAAGGTTTGTTGAAAATTTGAAATATTGAATTAAGCTTTAATTCCTTGAAGGTACTTTGTATATAATAAATAGTACTCACAGGCATGGCTGTGTGGCTAAGAAGTTTGCTTCACAACCACATGGTTTCGGGTTCAGTCCCACTGCGTGGCACCTTGGGCAAGTGTCTTCTACTATAACCTCGGACCAACCAATGCCTTGTGAGTGGAACTGGTAGACAGACACTGTAAGAAGCTTGTTGTATATGTATATATATATATATATATATATATATATATGTGAGTGTGTGTGTGTGTATGTGCTTGTCACCGTTGAACGTTTATCGATCAGCCAGTGAGTTTGTTTATATCTCCAAATAACAAAATGCCCGGCCGTTCAGTAGTTCAGTCGCAGGATTCCCATACTTAATCAGTATGGTTGGTGACAGGAAGAGCATCTGACCCTAAAATGCTGCCTCAAGAAATCTCCGTCCAACCCATGCTAGCATGGAAACGTGGACGTAAAACAATGATGATGATGATGATATATGTATGCACAACACAGCATAAATCAGAAGAACTGAAATAAAGGTAATTATTTGAAAGCCTTTTAGCTGTGAGAGAAATTTAAGAATGTAAATACTTTCAAGCTATAACTTTGATGTACGGAAAAAATGAGGGAGGAAACTATTGACAAATCCGTTTCAAAATTTGTTTGACTTTTCATCAGAAGAGATGTACCCGCTTTAAACCTCAACAAAGGTATAGTGTATTTAGAAGGTATATATAGCACAGAGGAATGAAGCTTCCACTGCTGTGGATTGCTTCATTAGAATATTTGTACTTTTGATTGCTCGTTATTAATTAAATAATATATATTTATGCACAACACAGCGTAAATCAGAAGAACTGAAATAAATGTAATTATTTGAAAGCCTTTTAGTTGTGAGAGAAAATTAAGAATGTAAATACATTCAAGCTATTACCTTCGATGTACGGAAAAAAGGAGTGGGGAGACTCTTGATGAATCTGTTTCCTGCCTTAATCCTTACCGAAGGTATCATCAAACTAAAATTAATTTCACTTTTCCATTATAATTAATTATCTGTTGAACTTTGCTTATTTTTCCTAATTTGTAGTTCCATGGTTATTTTTATTTCAAAGTCTTGTAGAGGGTCAAGAATTGAACTCAGCATGTTTGAGTTCATGATTGTAATATCTCACCAGCAATCTCCATTTTTGTCTCAACCACGCCTAGTTTTTACCAATCAATCATGACCTGCTGTCGCAGATCAAAGGTTTTTTTTTTGTTACCTCCATGTTTGGACGGTTAAGGTATGAAAATCACCTGGAACATTATAAAATGTTCTACATCATGTGATCCAATTTTCGCAGGTGATTCCATTCTCCATAAATAGCTGGCACATTTCCTCGCTCGGCGGAGGACATGAGCAGTGCTTGAGGATTTTGTCATTCTGGTAGGCTATGGAAATGTTTCTCTCACTTATCTCATCCTCTCTCTTTCTCTTACTCTCTCATCTTCTCTCTCTCTCACAGACTTACACACACACACATACAAGCAGAGAGATTTGCACACACAACACAGAGAGATATGCACACAGACACACAATATAGAGAGATATACAAACACATACTTCTTAGAATGTATTTTTTAGTACAACATTAACACTCACACACTCTCTCTTCAATTCTCAGTATTTTTTGTGAATAGGCACAGGCATGGCTGTGTGGTTAAGAAGTTCACTTCGCGACCACGGGATTTCAGGTTCAGTCCCATTGCATGGCACCTTGGGCAAGTGTTTTTTACTATAGCCTCGGGCCGACCAATGAGTGAATTTAGTAGATGGAAACTGCAGAAGTCCTTCGCATATATATATATATATATATATATATATTTATTATTGATTCGTATAACGGAATAACTGGCTAGTTTCACGGCCCAGGGGCGGACCC
>JAOPJM010524570.1:0-10456 GCA_027124095.1 Muusoctopus leioderma
GGTAACATGGAGGAGGATGAAAGACTTAATTCAACCAGAGCCAGACTTGAACTCGAAAATGCCAGAGGTCATTCAAGCATATCCACTGTTCTCGAAGTTTCGCGCGAATTCAAGTGGCGTCGAGATAATAGTCATGACAAAAAGGAAATCTACAACACACACTCGTGCAAGCGCACACCATATATATATATATTAAGTTGTTGAAGAGAAGATGCATCATCGATTGATTCAATGTCAATATGTTGGGGTTGCAAAGTGGTGTTGAGTAGGAATTTGAATTCGAAATAAGCGAGACATAAAGTATTTAATTGTACTATACTGCATTTAGTATTCGCTATATCTCTACACCGGCCCCAATAATAATGCTATCTATAGTCTCTTTCTACTCGTTATGAGAACCTTATAATGTGAAGAGGATAACTGTGATGTACATGCCTTTCCAAAGCGCATTCGTGATGTAAGTGAAATGAAATAGCTTCAAATAAGGATTGAAACTATATCCCTAGTGTTACGGTTATAGGGTTATTCTCGTTGTACGTCGCTTCAGAGCAACAATAGTTTGAAGTAAACGTGAGGAGGCTTTTCTTTTTCACCTCTCGTAATGGATAGGATTGAAGTTAATTAGCAGAAGAAAGAAAATCCCCATTATTTTACTGGTGTTTATTTTATTCTAATACGGTAGATGGGGATGAGAGATTTTAATTCCGGGTTTGAACTCGCAAAATTTCGAGATCATTCGAGCATATCCGGTTGTCGAACTTGTCCGTAAAGACGAGAGATAGTCGTGACAGAAGGAAGTCAGTAACGAACACGTGCTAGCTCACACCACATTCACAAAGGCGTGTGTGTACATATATATATATATATGTAATAATTAGTGGGTTTTTTAAATTTATTTATGAAATTATCATAAACACAACAAACATTTACTGATGGAACGGCTCGATACTTTTAGTAGCGTCAAATTTATTTTACATATTTGGATTGACTGGGACTTTAATTTTCGCCTGTACGAGGCTTATATACACAGAGTATTTCAAAAGTAACGCATTTGTTATTTTATTTCAATTTATAAAAGAAGCATTACTTTGAAAACAGCCTGTATATACAAATGTGTGTAGCGCCTACCATCATATATATATATATGATTTTATTAGAGATTGCTCTCTGTTGCTACTCTGAGTTTCGCGAAATTGCTCGCTGATCATGCAACTCTCTCTCTGTCTATATATATATATATATATATATATATATACAGAGAGAGAGAGAGATACTGTGTTATATCTAGGCACATATATACATTCCTTTTTGTCCTTATTCAACGTGATCCTCCACTTTGTGACCTGATTAATTTCATAGTCAAAAGATACCGTATCAGACAGGCACAGTTCTATTTGAAAATTATTCCTATACACACACACACACACACACACGTAATTATATAACAGGAATCCTCCAAATTTATTCATAGAGTAAGAATTGGGTTATCACAACATGCTGTGACGTTCATGCCTTTCTCAAGAGCCGTTAAGCTTTAGTGTGTGATGTGTAATATCCAACTCCTAAACGTTTGACCTTATTATATTACTACACACCAGTGGAACACGTGTTTGTTCTGTGTTGAAAACCCAGACAGAGATATGCCGCCTAACATATATTTCACTCACTCACTTCCTTTACAAATCAATTACGATGTACAAAATATTACAATCTTTTATATTCCCATCTTGTTGTCACATAGATCTTTATTCGATATTATCCTAATTATTTATTCATGCATTATTTATCTCTACGGAGTCGACTTTGTCTTTCGCTGTATCCAGAGTCACGACTATAAAACTGTGGCCTTAAGCCAATCGTAGAAATTATTAATTGCCTTTCCTTCTTCCTTGTTCGATGAATTTGTTCTCAAAATATGTGACCTTATTATTGTTGTTGTTTAGACCCAGGTGAGCCGTGACTGAGCAAACCTATGATTTCCAGTCGTGACCATCCCAACATTTTTTAAGACGTTAGGGTGTGATTTGAGGGATATTTGGCTGCTATTTCTAGCAGATCGAGCGACCACGTACAGGTTCCCTCGATGGCTCGAGTTAGCTGGCAGAAACGGTAGAGAGCATGATGAAATGCGTTGTGGTATTTAGTTTCCTCCCTTTGCGTTCAAACTGTTCCAGAGCCAGTTTTGTTCTTCCCACCCCGGTTGATAAAATAGGTACTTTTATTTAACCTCAGGTCAGTCCTAAGGGAGCAGACCTAAGATCAAAAGGCATTCCAAGACGTAACCATTCCCATTGTTTCCCCTTCAGGCTGTGAAGTACGTAGGTTTGGCTGCTATTTCTAGCAGGTCGAACGACTGCATAGCGACCCACTCATTGGCTTAGATAAGTATTATTGATGTACTAGGGTTGATGAAAGCAACTGTGGCCTTGTGCCAAAGTTAGAAAACATTATTGTATAAGTATGTTATCGGTTCCAAGAGCTGTGATTAGATTTCTGACAAATTCCAAAACCAAACTACAGTTAACTCTTAACATCATGTAGGACACGGTTTCCACATGATATTGCATTGTCAAATTAATATGAATCATTGGACTATATATATATAAATATGGTGAAAGTGAACTATATTTCCGTGTTAACACACCTCAAGCACCTGTGTTTCTTACCTGTAAATTTCATATTAAATAAGCTGCAAAAAACCTGTTTTAGGCATTTTCTGCTCAATGATTACAGGACTTAGAAAATTTTAACAGGATGTTAAGAGTTAATGATTTATGACATTTTCTATTTCATACCTTTGACACTGTCCACATTAGAGGGGGACAAAGGGACATCTTATCGCATGGGCACATTGGACAGTTGCCGGGAGCCCCCATGATTTTAGAGGATCCGGAATTCAAGCTGGAATATTTTGTGTTAAGAGCGGGAGGGTTAGAGGCCCCTAGTACATTGCTTTTGTAGGGGGGCTTAAATACCCTTAAGACTGCCCTGACTATCTACATTATAGGGGGACACATGAACACTCTCTACAATATAGGTGACAGATGGACACTGTCTACATTATAGGGGACACGGGGAAACTGACTGCATTATAAGGGACACATGGACACAATCTACATTATAGGGGGTACGCAGACACTGTCTACATTATAGGAGATGACACAGGAATACTATCTATATTATAGGGAACACAAGGACACTGTTAACATTATATTAGTCACGGGGACACTGTCTACATTATATTGGACATAAGGAAACTGTCTACATTATATTGGACATAGGGACACTGTCTACATTATAGGGAATTACACAGAAATACTATCTACATTGTAGGGAATACAAGGACACTATCTACAATATAGGTGACACAGGGACACTTTCTGCATTATATGGAACACAGGGATACCGTCTTCATTATATGGATGACACAGGAATACTATCTACATTATAGGGGACACATGGATATTGTCTACAATATAGGTGAGAGAGAGAACACAAGGACACTGTCTACATTATAGGGGACACAAAAGCATCATCTCAAACATTACTGAGGTAGAAGAAGAGTTCCTGTAATTTTTTTGGGGAAGTTCTGAACAAACCATAAAAAAAGAAAGAAGTATGGTGTTCTGAGGTAGGTAAGACTGCAAATGGTGTCTTGAAGAGAATAAATTTCTGTAGCAAGTTGATTTGATTGTGGTTGGTTAGTTGAAGATTGTTTCATTTCTGTTTTATTAGAGTAAAAGTTCTAGCTATGTGGATGTCCATGGAGCCAAGTGAAACAACTTGGAATAAATAAATATGAGAGAGCCTGTATGTGGTCCCTCAACCTGTAAGATATAACAGCCAAATATCCCTCAAATCACATCCTGCTATCTTAAAAAGGGAAAGGCACATTGGTTAATGTAGTTCTAGATACACCTGTCTGAAAGAAAGACAGGAAAGTCATGGCTGGAACATCTTTGACCATAGGTTTGCTGGATCAGGGATAATCTGGACCTAAACAACAACAATGACATGCTAATGAAAATGACAACAAAACAATTGAATTTCAAGAATACTACTTACAATTTTCCAACTGATTCTCACCTTATATTTTGACACTAAAACTAAATATTTCCAAACATTTTACTTGTTCTATAGGAATTTTGATACAAAAAAAATCTGACTACAAATAAAATATAACCAAATGAGATTGAAAAGACTGAAGATAAATGAAATAGTGAGGCAGGCAAGTAAGTGTGAGGGTAAATATTAAAGCTGTTGGCTAAACTGTTACAAATAGAAGGGGCAAATACCAGGGCCATCACTGTAGGGAAGGGGGTCAACAGAATAGAACTGAGACATTTCTATAGCTTAAAGGATTTGGTGAATATAACAAAATAGAACTATATCTCTAGGGAGGGGGGTTAATAGAATAGTATGAGGAAGGCGAGTCATCAAACTGTCACTGCTGGTCAGGGCCAATAGAAACAGAGTAGCACAAGAGTAGCAATAAACAAGGGAGAGAAAAATTGTTTTATAAAATAAGGTTTGCAGCAGAGAAACTGGAAATTTTAGATAGTATATGGTGATGTAATGCTTTGATAAAATGGCAATAATAGGTAAGGTGTATCTTCTTATGGGGAGGAAATTTATTGGAATACATAAATGTAAAATATTATGACTACCTCAGATTAGAGTAATTATTTACTGTTGTTTATTACCATTATATTTAAGTCACACCAGCTACATTGCAATATACTTAGGTCCCACTGCAGAACACTTAGGTCACACTGCAGAACACCAAGGTCACACTGCAGAACACTTAGGTCACACTGCAGAACACTTAGGTCACACTGTAAAACACCAAGGTCACATTGCAGAACACTTAGGTCACACTGCAGAACACCTAGGTCACACTGCAGAACACAAGGTCACATTGCAGAACACCTAGGTCACACTGCAGAACACCTAGGTCACACTGCAGAACACCTAGGTCACATTGCAGAACACCTAGGTCACACTGCAGAACACCAAGGTCACACTGTAGAACACCTAGGTCACTCAGCAGAACACCTAGGTTGCACAACAGTAACCTAGATCGGTCACTCAGCAGAACACCTAGGTTGCACAACAGTAACCTAGATCAGTCAATCACGTACCAGTACATGTAGGTTACAAAAGTCACATTGCAGTACACCTAGGTCACATCAGTCACATGACAATACAGCCAGGATACATCAGTCACTCTTCAGTATACTTATGTCACACTAGCCATGCTGCAGTACACTTAGATTACACCAGTCACTCCACAGTATACCTAGTTCATACCAGTTGTACTCGAGTACACCTGGGTCACACTAGTACAGTAGGCTGGGGTCACTTTATCATAGTGTGACAAAATATCCATACTTAGAAAGAACAGAACAGTACACGTGAAATGGCTGAGTGGATATAACATTGAGCTATGAGCCTATAGGTCCTAAGTTCAAACCCTCTTTGCTTGTCTATTAGAGAAACCAATTCAATTCTACATGATTTTGTTTATTTTTTTATCAAGTGAGACCGACAATGGAATACCTACATCTGGGACAGTGCTGCTGCTACATATACAAACATCCTAGACCAAATCCCTCCAAAAGGCCACTTGACTGATTGGCATGGAGTTGCTCACCAACACACTTAAGCCTCTGTCTCACAGATGTGATGTCTTCTCACTCTGCTTTTTCTACTACTACTACAGTGGCATCTACTCCTCAGAGTTGACTAGTCTCATGCTACCTCCACACAGGCCTACCTGTCTCTATTCCTCTCATGACCCATATTGTGTTCACCCCTGCAAGCTCCACACTAATCACCATGCCCGATCCTTCCAGAACATCATTCTTCTGGAGATCCAACCGTACCCATGTTTTTTGCTGCAGTTGCTCAAGAAGTACATCAACCACATAGATCTCACCAGTCTTGGAGGGCCTGAAAAGGTCATATCCACAGCCCTTCCTCCGGACCAAAACCATTAAAATAGAAAAGAAAAAGTACAAGATCATTGGGAAATATTATCTGAGATATACTGACATTCTATCCAAGTTGAGAGTTATCTCTTGTCTTCTTAATGTAAATGTCTTCGAAGCCCCAAGGAACTTTAAGGGTTGGTGCTTTGCTCATCAGATAGGTGGCAAATTGGCAGAGTCGTTAGAGCATCAGATAGACTGCTTTACGATATTCGTTCCAGCTCTGAGTTCAAATTCATGCGAGGTCAAATTTGCCTTTCATCCTTTCGGGGTAGATAAAGTACTAGTCTAGGGCGGTGGACTGGTAGAATCATTAGAGCATAGGGCAAGATGCCTCACAGCATTTATTCCGGCTCTTTGAGTTCTGAGTTCAAATTTCAGACGTGGCCTACATGGGTGGTAGACTTAATCCGTCGCCCGGTTTAACACCACCACCTGGCACTTGGGTGTCTTTGGCAGAGTCCACTCTGTTGCAAGCATTCAAGTCAGGCCTCTGGTTTAAGGATAACTCCCTCCCTCCCACCAGTCTCGGAGGCCCTGAAAAAGGGTGATAGGTACTGCCTTCCCTCCTAACTAAGCGATAAAAAAAAGTGTGAAATAGATGGGAGATAAATCTCATTCTAGCTAGATGCTAGTCTATTGCCAGTAACTTTCCTGATAGATAGATGACCTAAAGCAATGTAAAATGAAGTGTTCTGCCCAAGAACCCAACAAAACACTTGCAGCAGATTTGAACTGATGACCAACAGGGAGGTAGTCTAATATCTTATCTACTTGGCCATCTTGCTTCTACATCCTCTTAAAGCAATCAAACCAAAGCTCAATGACAACCCTTAATAGCCATATATGAGGAGGCTAGTAAAGCTATTTGTTTATATTTTAAATAACATATGAGTATGATAGTCACAGATATGTTGGGTTAAATATGGCAAGTTATACTTACATTATGGCCACCATAGAAAGCTATCTCCTCTGCATTACTGATCACTCTGGAGTGCATGTAACGTAGGTCCCCTTTACGTTTTGCTTCTTCAGCAACTAGCGTGCCAAACCGAGGAGACACTGCTCTGAGAATCTAAAGATAAGTTAGAAATAAGAATATTTTATTAAAACTAAAAACAAAAACAAAAATCAAGATTTAAAGATGAAACATAAAACTGTCCATAAATACAGAAACAACTGAGGTTGTTGTTGTCATTGTTATTGTTGTTTAGGATGATGGGAATAGAACCAGTGATGCATGGAGTGAAGAGAAATAGAATGAGATGATTGGGTCATGTGTTGAGGAAGGATGAAAGTGACTGGGTGAGAGGAGTGATGGAAATGAGTGTGGAAGGAAGTAGAGGAAGGGGAAGACCAAGAAGGATATGGCTAAAGATAATGGAGGAGGAAATGAAGGCCAGGGGATTGGTGAGGGGGGATGCAGACGATAGGGAAAAATGGAGAAGCTTGTCATGGGGCCTGCAAGGCTAACTTCTGCTTTAACGGGGAAGATGGCCTTAAAACGAAGAGAGAGAGAGCCCTAGGTTAGCCCTGATTGAGCAGACTTATGATCAAGGGTGTTTAATCTGTGACCATTCTGAGTTATTTTGGGGTTTTCTTTTTAGACATATATCTTGGACCACATTTTTTTTTCAAGACAGTAGGGTAGGATTTGAGGGATATTTGGTTGCTGTTTTTAGCAAGTTGAGCAACCAGAGAGAAGTTCCCTCAAGTGAAGTTTGGGGAAAAGGAAATAAAAAGTAAGAATGGTAGAAAGAGAAGCTGGCAGAGATCAGTAAATAAGCGTAGTCATGAAAAACCAACCAGTACTTCAGTTTTTTTATGACAGTTTCTAAATTTGATTTATTTGTAATGAGTTTTTTTCTATATATTAAAAATGGTTTAATAGTCTTCCAATATTTATCAAGTCTGTTCTTGACTCATTTAGTTGTCTTTAATAACCTGCTTTTGTAATTAATTTTAGTTTGTAATAGTCCTTTTCAAGACAATTGTTATTGTTGTTGTCATTGTTGTTTAGCCCTAGGTCAACCCTGATCGAGCAGACAGACCTATGATCAAAAGCAATCTAGTTGTGACCATCCTGTCTTTTTAGATGTAGTTTATCTCAAACTACATTATCCAATATGTCCTTTTTTGTTTGTTTATTTTGGAGATGGTAGGGTGTGATTTGAGGATTTGGTTACTATTTCTAGCAGGTCAAGTGACCATATAGAGGCTCACTATGACTCCAAACAGTTGTTCCCTTCTTAAATGATTTACATAAATAGCCTCTATTCAATACCTATTACTGACAACATTCTAAGAAAGTGGGTTTGTTAAGGGTGACTTTCTTTGTCATAGTCTTACAGCTATAATGGTGGAGGATGGCATTGTACAAAACATCTTGCAGTATTTAATTATGTCTCTTTATGTTCTGAGTTCAAATCCCATCAACATCTACTTTGTCTTTCCTCCTCTTGGTTGGGTTGATAAAATAAGTACCAGTGAAGTACGGGTGTAGATTTTATCAACAGTGCCCACCAACAACATTTGTGGCCTTAGATATATATCATACCTATCTTTTTCCATTGTTATGTCATCATAGCATGCTCTCTACAGAGCGTAGCTTCTCTCACAGCAACACGATACCATTTTCTGTCTTGTGCAATCTTTATGGTTTTCTCCATTGAACCAAAAACCTCTGTCACTGTCCCCTCCAATTTGCATCTTGGTCCCCCCTTCCCCTCTTCCCAGGAATGTGCACCTCAAAGATTCTCTTCTCCATTCCATCATGCCTCATCACATGACCAAAATATTCTAGCTGCTGTCTCTTTACATACTGTAATAGCCAATCACTTGGAACATTCAGTGATGTCATCATTTGTGTGTTGCCTCACCCAGAGGACTCAATATTCTTCAATAGCACATATTCTCGAAAGCAATGATTTTTTTTTGTTCATCTGTTTTTCGTAATACCCAAGTCTCACATGTGTATGTTGTTATTGGGAAGAAGCAGACTCTAAAGACTTTCAACTTTGTTTGTCATGTCCTTGCCACAGCTTTTATGTGTTGGCTTTTAGTCCCATAGCAAGACGGCTTTTGATTTCTTTGCTATAGTCACCATCCCTCTGAATTCTAGCTCCAAGGTATGTAAAGTGATCAACTTCCTCAAGTACAGATCCACCTACTGCTATTCTTTCCACATTATCACAATCCTTTTTTGTCACTGACATTGCTTTTATCTTTATTACATTCATCTTTAAACCATAGGCCTTACTCTTTTCCTCTAGTGCATCGACATAGGTTCTCAGACCAGATCTTGTTATATATTGCAGGCAAATCAAGAGACTCTTAAATTTGGCCTCTTGTGGCATATTCTTGAACGTTGCAATCAATTGTTGTTTAGCCCAAGGTAAGCAGACCTGTGATCAAAGGCATTCCAACCATTATCATCCCATCTTTTTCCTATGTGCAAGGAATCCAGGATCACATTATCCAACATGTCCTTTTATAAAATGATAGGTGTGATTTGAGGGAAATTTGGCTGCTATTTCTAGCAGGTCAAGTGGTCACGTAGAAACTCCCTCACTGGCTTAAGTTTAAGTTAGTGTCTAAGATGAGTAACTTGTTAATCCAATATCCAATAATTTACACCCTCCCACTAATCAGATCTTATTTCCTCTGTCATTTTCTTTTACTCCCAGATGCCCACCTAAAGAAGACATACTCCTTTATGATGCTATTGGTGTAGGAGAATAGTTACTCCATGTTTCAAATAAGACAAAATTATAAAGTGATATGAAGTGGAGAAGGAAGCTGTGATGACAATTTATCTAGTGTTGGTGTCAGAACAGTTTGTGATAGGTGGAACTATACTGTCTCTAGCCAAGCCTCATGAAATACAGTGTAACTAGATACAACATCAATGATGTTAATAGCAATAAGGTTGTTAAAGGTAAGGAGGGGAAAATGCTTATTTGTAAATCTGTCCAACCTTTCAGAGCATCGAAAAATGATGATTATGATGATGGCCATCAGTGATGATGACGGTGATGATTATCATGGTGGTAGTGATGATGATGGTGGCAGCGGTAATGATGATGCTGTTGATTAGCCCCACGTCAAGCAGACCTATGATCAAAAGTATTCCAGCCATGACCATCCCATCTTTTATTTAAATATAGTGCAATGTGTCGTTCATTTTTAAGATGATAGAGTGTAATTTGCGGGAGATTTGAATCACTAGGAGTTGCAATGCTTACTTATCGATTTATCTTAATGATGATAATGGTGATGACATTTATGATGGTATTGTTGTTGTTGTTACTAAAATAAGTTTGGAATATGTTCGTAAATACATTGGTAAGTTAAAATTGATGGAGGATTCAAATGGTTTCACCAACTTTAATATATCATCATCATCATCATCATCGTTTTTACGTCCGTTTTTCCATGCTAGCATGGGTTGGACGGAGAGAGTTATT
>JAOPJM010524602.1:0-17232 GCA_027124095.1 Muusoctopus leioderma
GCGAGAAATAGCAGTACCCCCCCCCCCCCCTCCCCCAATTACATACCCTATCGTTTTATAAAAGAATTTGTTCATCTCACATTATCCGATGACTCTCAGATAACTTGAAATGAACAAATTTTAATTTTCACGCAAAAATTATAAAAGAATTCATACTAAATCGAATTTAGTCTCGTACTAAATGAAAAATGGTCTCATTTTATAATTCGTACTAAATCGAAATTAGTATTATTCGAATTCATTCTCAGTAAGGCTTGTCTGTATTCATTGGTGAAGACACTTGCTTTCAGTGGCTGAGCCCACCTAAGTTAGTGCCACCACTGGATTTTAGATTTCACTAATATAAACACTGGAAGCACCATTAAATTAATGCTTATTTCATTCGTTTCCAGTACCGAGTTCAATCCCCCCAGGTTGAAAACTACCTGAAGTAGATCAGCATCTTCTCCAGGAGGAGATTAGGACCCAAGGAAGGAATTTATACCTATTATCTCAGGAGTCAAGACTTTGAAAACTTGCAAGACCTGTTATTTGCTTACCCATGATATTTATAGCTTTGATACGCCGGTCTCTATATACTGCAAATTATATCAAGTATTGCCAAGAATGATGGATTATATATATATATTGTTTCTTAAGATATGTAGGATGACCAGAAGTGAGGCCTGGTTTAAATGAAACAGGTTTATTTTAACAAGCTTGAGTGTGATAAATACATAGTAATACAGATTTTGAAACTACTATGTATAGATTAATAGAACTGGGGCAAAATTTTCATAACCAGATGGTGCAGCAATTCTTTTAGCAGTGATAAAATATGAGAGGATCACTGAAACTTCTGCAACTACCAACCTTGAATGTTGTATATATTGCAGTCTCATAGAGACTGTCACTGCAATTGTTGGGGGTAGTCTCTCAATTTGTGTGTGATTCTTATCTTATCTTGCTTCTATTTAACACTAAATATGGCTTCTAACAAAGATGGTGTCATTGATGGTAGCAAGTACAAACACTAATCTATCTTGACACAAGTTTATGCTAATCTAAATTTTTGTTGTACCTGATTAGCAAGAGATTTCATCTGAGGTCACGTGTTGGAAATTTAAACAGGTGCATCATGGTAATCATATTGAACTTTTATAAAATACATTTTCTGTAACATTTACTTTTGTATATTTACAAAAGTGTTATATATTATCATATATTTACAATAGTATTATATATTATAGACGTAGCATGGCTGAATGATTAAGAAGTTTGCTTCTCAATCACAAGGTTCCGGGTTCAATCCCACTGCATGGCATCTTGGGCAAATGTCTTTACCATAGCCTCGGGTCGACCCAAACCTTGTGAGTGAATTTGGTTTGACGGAAACTGTACAGAAGCCTGTCAGATGGATTGTACCTGTAATTCAAAGGTTCAGTCTTGTCACTGTGTCCTGCTGATTTTGCTTGAGGATTATGTTAAAGGTACACATGTCTATGGAATGTTCAGCTACTTACACACTAATTCAATTAGTTGCGTGTTCCATTGATTGAACAATTGGAACACTCATCGAAACTGACGGAGATCCATCATATATTATTGGATATCAAAATCTTTCAGCGTACCTTTACAACCTGGTCACAGATAATCTTTCCCACTGTATCTGCATTTCATTCATTTAATTTACACCTAATATTTGCTTAATTTAAGTTTCTAGCTGTCTATGGTGCTTTTAGAAGACTGGAAGTGGGTATAATTAATGCATAAGAGGTATTGTTTAATTTTTGTGACCTCTGGTCTAGCAAAAATGAATAATGGAACAAATAAGATTTTAGACCTCAGGTTACCAGAAGATTGACAGGGGGACTCATACTAGATTAATCCTTTACAGACTGAGAAGTGGGGAGGTGACAACAATGATAATCATCACTGTCTCTTCCTGGGAAGATAATCTAAATTTTATTCCAGTCCTTGTCGGTAAATATACAAAAATTAACTGAAACTTTAAATCAACTTGAATGGGTTTAGTATACAGTGTATTAAACAATTGTACAAAGGATGTTTGGGTCTAAACCTAACGAGAATCTATGACTAACTTAATTGTTAAGTTCATTGTAAAGTATGACAAGATCAAAGAGATCTACAATAATGAGAAAGGTGGATTACTTGTGAATTTTTACATAATTCTTTTTCTATTGTCCTCTTTTATCCTTGTTGTTGCTATTGTTGTTCCTGCTATTGTTTAAGAACTGGTTTAGTGGCTTTGTACTTAAATATATACCTCAGCTGTCATATTGTTGCAAGTTAAACCAACTACAATAGTTTTAGGATGATGTTAGTCAGATTTTGGATTACAGATCTATCCAACCCTTACATAATCATCATTTCATCATCATTTTGTGTCATCACAGTCTGCGTCCTCAGTCTGTGTCATCTTGCACACACAGCAACAGAAAACCTGTCAACTTTGCTGTTGTGTATGCCTTACAGTGTAGACTGGATGTGTTTTATTGTGCCACTGGCATTTGAGAGGTTGTCCTGTGCGAGGAGGACTAAAGGGTCCTCTCTACTCTGTCAGTTCTTATTTAGAGTTACTACTCTCTTAGATAAATTGCCTGCGATGCAGCTTGCAGAGCCCATGTCTTGCTTGTATTTTCCATTTTTGGCATGTTTTCTATGGCTGGATGCCCTTTCAATCCTATCACCAACCACTTTACATAGTGTATTGGGTGCATTTTAGAAAAAAAAAACATATTAAAAGGATGCTGATATTGTTGATGGCATTACAATTTGTAAAGTGGATGCTAACATACATAATGATGTGAACCAAGAAATTTTAATTAATTAAAATTACACCCGTAGTCAAAAGAACCAATCATTATCTTAATGATTAACTCTTGTCAAGAAAGGCAGGAGAGACAACCTTTGGAATATAAATTAATTGTGGGGAGTAAGTCTTATGGTGACAACTCTAGACATATTTCTGTCTTATTTGATCTCATCAGTGAAGCATAGTCTAAACTGCTACCACAGATCTTAGATGCCTCTAGAAATATATAGGATTTTTGTGAATGAACCCTGTTTTTGTCTGAAACAATGAAGGGCTTGGAACGATAGTCTATACAACTATATAAATATTGAATGACTATTCATCCAATATAAAATACAATATATAACATGGAGTGAGAACCTGTCCAGGTGGCACTCATTGTACAACATAATGTGGGATGGCATCTTTCTTATCTTGTAATCTATGCTGCTTTCTACTATATTACTCAAGAAGGTTCCATATATTTCATGAGTCTTCTTCTTATCGAGTCCACTGGGTGGTGATGAACATATTGGTGGAAACAGGGTTGTGACATGAATACTTTTTACTTGACCCCCTTCACGACTCTAAGACTACGTTACAAAAGCTGAATTTCCTCCTGTTAATCTCTTTTCTGGATACTTGAGAGTGATGAATATTCTAGAGAGTAAAAAAAAGAACTGGTATTCCTAAGGAAACTTAGAACATTTGTGGGTCCATTCTTGCAAAAGTATTTAGTCAATTATTGTACTTTTTATTAAATGTTTGCCCCAAATAATCTCCTGGCTATATAATATATATTTGCCTTTGTTCCTTATATTGCAGTGGACTAGATGCAGGGATGACACTTTAGTAATTTCCATCGTTGCTATATCTGTAGTGTGGTGCAAGATAAACTTTTTTTTTCACAACACACCAGAGCCATTGCTGTATTGTGACAATTGTAAACAAATGTCTTTTTCTTTCTCTCCATGGACAGAACAAAATGGACCTATCTGACCGGTTTCAAATTTCATTTGATTCTCATCAGAGATAGAATATTCTATTTATTTGCAATTGTTCCAATATAGCAATGGCTCAGCTATGTTGCGAGAAAAGTTTTATCTTGCACCACACTAGAGATATAGCAGAGAATGAACATAATTCTCCCACTTTTATTTTTATTTTTCCTTCAAGTACCCCCTAAAATACTTTCGCCCTGAACAGAGTACATATACACTCACTCTACTCTAGTATTCTTCTCTCAGAGTGTACTGTCTCTTGCAACATACATATTGTAGACTACCTCCAAGTAATAGCTGGCTGCCTGATAGCTGAACATTCAGTAAACAACACTCAACAAATACTGACACACCCTCAAATTCTGTCTGCCTGCCTGTCTGTCTGTCTGTCTGTCTCTCTCTCTCAGCAGGCCTGTCTACCTTCATTTAAAACAGGCCAAAAAAAGAAACCTCATAGTAGCCAAATCTCTCTCTATTGTCTTATATAAGGACAGGACACATTAGATAATGTATATCCATAAAAAGGTGGGATGGACATGGCTGGAATGCCTCTGATCATAGGCTTTCTTGATCAGGGCAGACCTGGAGCTAAACAACAACCTCCACTTCAATCGACTCAATACACCTACCCATAGTCTCAATACACCTACCCATAGTCTCAATACACCTACCCATAGTCTATGTTGTCTTAATTTTCACATCTTAAACCCTGTACTCTATCCATCTTTATTGTACTTCATTCCTTTCCATGTTTTATTTCTAATACTTATCTCCAACAGTTCAAATTTGTCATTAAAACACAGTAACCTCACCTAGTTTAAGATTGTGGGGAAAGATTACTAAAGACTAAAAAATAAAAATAAACATTTATATGAAATGGTAACATTGCAATTACATCTTTGAAAACCATTTTGCCAAATGAATACATATCTTTAGAGTTCTCAACAAGATATCAATGTATTTTTAAATTTATTCTTAAAGAGTCCATTTGAGAAAGAAAATTAAGTGATTTAAAAAATAAATTGTTATTAATATCTCAAAATCCATATAGAAAAAGGAACAGTTGCACAAAATTTGAATCCACTTTACTTAAAAGGAATTTAAGACTTATAATCAAGCTTCTGTTATTTTTGCTAATCGCATGCATATAAAACGATTAACTTTTTCTCCATGAATTTAAAATAAATACTTAAACAGACAACGGCTAACTTTTTAAGCAGAAATTTCTAGATAAGCATTATTTAGATTCTATTTTCTAAAGCAGACAGAAATACTAATTTCTTCTTCAAAAATAAATCAATATAAAATGCAACCAATCTACTTTGACACTAAAAGGAAATGTTGAGAGTACTGCAGTTCAGAGATAGCATGATGTCGGCAGGGAGAGGATTGACGTAATTTCACAAATCATTGATTATATCAGTTTACTCTTAGTTTATGGTTATCCCAGAATGAAGTAGGACCCTTTAATGTCATATTCTACCCAATATTCATCTAATTAATAATAGAAATAGTAAGTTTCACTTTGATTAACTTCTTACTCGAATCAATTCAGTATGTTGCAAAGACTAAAAATGTTTACTCTACTGTCAGGTTTCCCATCTAGCAACAGATGATTTAATCTTACAATGATCAGATCTGCTATAGAATGGTTTATAAAAATACAGATATTCTTGAATGAAATGTCATCTTTAATGTTTATATAATATTTATGCTCACTTCAGTGTGGTGTGTTTGCAGAAATGGTAAATGGCTAGACTAATGGCCTTGCAATATTTAGTTTTATTCCCATTTATGATCTGAGTTTAAATCCAGCCAAAGTCGACTTTACCCTTCATCTTTCTGAGGTGATGTATTGGCGAAAGAATGAATTGGCAGTCATTAGAGTGTCAGATAGAAAGAATGCTTTGTGGTAGTCATTCCAGCTCACTGTGCTCTGAGTTCAAATCCCGCCGAGGTCAACTTTATCTTTCATCCTTTTGTGGTAGATAAAGTACCAGTCTTGGGCAGTGGACTGGTGGAATTGTTAGAGCATCAAACAGGAGGCTTTGCAGTATTTGTTCTTGCTCTTTGCGTTCTGAGTTCAAATCTCGCTGTGGCCTGCTTGGGTGGTAGACTTAATCCGTCGCCCAGTTTAACACCACCACCTGGTCCTTGGGTACCTTTAGTGGAGTCAACACTGTTGCAAGCATTTGGACCAGGTCTCCAGTTTGAGGATACCTCCCTCCCTCCCACCAGTCTCGGAGGCCCTGAAAAAGGGTGACTGCATCAACTGTAAATGCATGTTCTTATGAGTTCAGTGAGTTTTCAAATGTAAAACCTATTTAAACACTGTCTTACTTATGAGATACTCTGTACATTGATATATTGAAGCTGCTACACTTTGTGAGACCCTACCATATGTGAATTTAGTATGCAGAACACTCTCCTAAGGTACTTCCTCTCAGGTATAAATGTAATTTATATCTCGCTGCTGAGGTAACACAGATTCCACTTAAACACTTTCTGGACTGGCACACTTAATGTAACTACTGTGTAGGCTACAAACCAATGAGGGGGCCAACTCTCCCTCAAACCACATCCCACTGTTTTAAATGAGGAAAAAACACATTAGAAAATGTAGTCCTACATAGCTTTAAAAAGACAGGATGGTCACAACTGGAATGCTTTTGATCATGTCTGTTCAACCAGGTCTGACCTGGGGCTAAACAACAACTGTGTAAGTTAAAATAGTACTGCTAACTGAGTTGATAATGTGCCGGCCTAAGGCCCGTTGGCTCAGTTGTTTGTATCCTATGATTGTCCAGAAATTCAGTTATCAAACTTTAAAAATCGCTATAAGATATATGTGATGATAAATTCAGTAAGCTGCAACCTAAGAAAGTTAAGTGGGTATTGGTGGATGTTTGACATTTCTGACATGGTCAATATGGTGTTTGATGAAAATACCAGATGTGAATATCATAAGGAAAAATATATTTAAGTTATTATAATGAAACCGTTTTATTAAAATTAATGGAGGGACTAATTGATATTGATTAATTACTGGACATATATGCAGGACGTGTTGTTTTTATTAAACCCTAGATCAGCCTTGATTGAGCAGGCATATGATTGACTCTGCAACACTTTGGGCTAGTGTCTTCTACCATAGCCATGGGTTGACCAAAGCCTTCTGAGTGTGAAACTGCATGGAGGCTTATCGGAGGGACCATTCCTGTTCTTGAGTGGTAGATTGAATCCGTTGCTCGGCTTAACGCCACCACCTGGCCCTTGAATGCTTTTCGCAGTCCACTCTGTTACAAGCATTTGGGCCAGGTCTCTGGTCTAAGGATAACTTCTTCCCACCAGTCTCAGACGCCCTGGAAAAGGTCATGGGCACTGCTCTTCCTTCTCTGACTAAGCCATATAAAAAAACAAAAAGCCACCATTCCAACTGTGACCCTCCCATCTTTTTTTCAAGCATCATTTACCCCAGAATCCATTATCCAATGTACCCTTTTTAAAGATGGTAGGATGTGATTTGAGGGAAATTTGGCTGCTATTTCTACCAGGTTGGGTAGCCATGTACACTTGGTGTCCAGAACTGGCCCATTCTAAATGCATGCTAGTTGACAAAAATAACAAAGTTTAGGGTAGTCTGAAGGAAAGAAATAATATCTTGAGTTTTTACTGTCCAATATGTCACTGATGTAGATGGATGGATGGTTATGTTGATAGGATACTGCACAAGTACCAGAGATGTTAGCTGTTATGTTCCTGACACTGCAATATGCCTGTAGCCAAGACACTTACTTAACCTGCAGACATCCCAGTTCACCTAGCTATAAATAGATACCAAAGGGCAGGAAGAAGTTTCTGTTGTAAGCAGTGGCAGCACTGTAAAATTGAATGATTCATTAGTTTGCAGTGCTGAGCTCAACTCCTCTTGTAGGCATGGAGGAGGCTATGGGAAAGACAAACCACTCCAGTATTTAGCCCCAGGCCAGAGTCCTCATAATCTCAGTTCACATTATTAGTGAGTCTGAACCTTCGTTCATATTACAAGCTCTTCATGTGATGGCTGATGTGCAACAGTTTATTCTATATTTAAACTCCTCACACACATGTATCCACCACCAGATAACTTATTCAACCATGAGGGGTTCCATGACAAAGGATTTAAATACGAAGTAATTGAAATTTCCACTTGATTACAAGAGATTTTACAACAATACTAGGATGTTTTCTTTCTTGCAATTCAATTAAAAGATAAACATAGCAATATCATAAATAACATAGTATAAATAACAATCACCCTCATTAGCTGAGGAAATTTCTATGCAGTCATTTGGCCTGCTCAGTGTAGTAGCTAAATATCACACTACACTCTTTGCTGTCTTTAAAACTAGGAACATGTTTAAAGTCCCAAATCTTAAGATGTGCACTCCTAATTGTAATAATGGTGGTGTAAACTGCTTATCATACAATGAAGTTTAATATTACATCTCAACAAATATTTTACATTCTCATCTCCGGAGAAAGCCAGACCTTTCTGATATAGGTTTATTCCAACAGAGTTGACAGGAGTGTGGGGTACATAATAATGACAAAAGCATTTTCATATCAGTTTACATTGTAGAATACCTTGACCCCTTTGATGCATAAACTCCCTTCCTGCATTCTCTAAGTATTGGTCAACATTATTCCTGAAACAAACCCTTCCTCTAATCAAAATTTAATTTCTCTTAGCTCTTAATGTAACACACTTGCTCCTATATTTTGCACCAATTAGGGATAGACATATTTTATTCCTTTTAGTTGACTGCATCAACTGGAAATGCATGTTCTTATGAGTTCAGTGAGTTTTCAAATTTAAAACCTATTTGAACACTGCCTTACTTACGAGATACCCTGTACTTTGATATATTGAAGCTGCTACACTTTGAAATGCCACTATAGCTCTGAATTGTAACTGTTCTTTGAAGTTCTTCTAAACTTTAAATGTTTGTTCTTTTAAATATCAGGCAATGCAAATCATTGCTGCCATTTGATGTGCCATTGTACATTGAATTATGGCTGTACTTTGATGTTGTCAATGCACTATAAATTGTATGAAGTTAGCATAAGGTACAAGTACATTGCCTGCCTGCCAGAAGTATTAAAGTATCTCCTGTATATATTATACAATCATCAACATGATACTGAACTTGTATTCTCTCCTATGTTACTAACAATCTCCATTTGCTGATGTGTACAATATATCTTTCCAGTAATTGGTTGATGCTTTGATGGTCCCTCTCCATAATCCAATATGAATTCTAGTTATAACTTGTAGCTATGTGGATAGTCTGATGATAAAAGAAAAGAAATGAATGATAAATTGAAAGTCTCCTACCCGAGATTTATTCAGAAGACAAAAATATCACTGACATATATAATAGCCTTCACCATTACCCTCCAACATAGTTTTTATGAAATCGAGCTTTTCACTATATCTTTTGTTTAAAAATTTATATCAGTAAATATTTATGTCACCATTAAGATGAGTGCAACTTCAGTGTATAACAATAAGTTTACTTTTATAGGTTTATTTTTTTCTTCTGCAGTTAAAGCATTCACAAAGACACAAAGATATAATATCAACTCATTAGCTAATGTCTGAATAAACCAGCTACTTGAAAGTCATATATTTTGGGATGTTCTCTCTTAGTTGTTATTGTCTAAAGGCCACCAAAACAAATCACCAAAGTGCTTGAAATAAACACAAGCATTAGTTTTCAAGTAAACAGCTGTTCTAGTAGTTCAATAATATTTTTCTTCGTTCTAATTACCTAAAAATGTTTTGCTCCCTTAATTAATCAGGAAGCTAATTATAAAACAAAGCTGTATTTTTTGTTAATGCTTAAGCAGGAAGTCAAATGAATAGGCATGACAAAAACACATTTTTTTCTTTCAAGAGTGAGAAACAAATTTACTTTTAAGGAATGCTTTTTGTCTAGTATTCGTGAATGGTAATTGGATTATTAGGGAAACGTATTCAGTGTGTGAATAACTATTTGTGCCCAATTGGCAACTTACTATCACCCCACACTTACTAGTGTCCTTCGTGCTAATATCAATGGAAACATGCCAAGTCAAGTACAAGAGTATTCTGGAAGTAATTTGGTATATTGCCATATTTAACTGCTGCCTCAACCTTTATTTCATTCTGCTCTTTATCATCATCATCCAAGAGAAGGACAGTAGAGTTGCAGAAATGGTAGTCATGGACTAAATGTGATACAATATTTAGTATCATCTTACTACTTCTAAGTTTGTACCCTTCATCCCTTCAAGGTCGATAAAATATATACCGGTCATGAACTAGAGGTCAATATATTTTTCCATTATAATTCTGTGAAATCATTATCATCTAGAGGAGTTGCAGAAATCAAAGCTCCAGACTAAGCCGATAGTGAAGTAAGCACTAACATATTTAGTGTGGTGAGCATGATAACTTTAGTTAATCAATACTACACATGTATCAAGGAGAAGCAAACATTGATCTAATACTTAACTCAACCATTCAAAGACAAGAGCGACAACTCTAAATAGAGAAATTCTTTTGAAATAGATTGACGCACCAGAGTTCCAATTAATTAAAATTGAATACAGTGAGGGGAAGAATAATCTGATCTTAGACATTGTGACAACTTCAGACATGTTTCAGTCTTATTAGACCTCCTCAACAAAGCATAGTCATTCATGTGTTTGTCAGATCAACTGATAGAAAGGAATATATATATGCTTATACAGAGATTGTACATATGACAAAATATATATGCTTATACAGAGATTGTACATATGACAAAACAGCATAAAGCCTGAGGGAAATAACCCAGGAATATCATCTGCATGAAAAATAAATAGTAAAGTATGCATTAGCTCATTTAATGTGGGGAGCACAATAACTTTAATTGGTCAAGACTATATCCGTATCAATTGTTGAACAATGCTTAAATCAACCAAAGGCGAAGGGGACAACTGAAAATCTAAAAAAACTTTTAAAAAATGGTTTGGTGTACCAAAGTCCCATTTAATTAAAATTGGAAATTGGTGGTGGTGGAGAGATTAATCAAGTCATGACATGTGCTGATAGAAAAATTATTACCCAGCGATATATTATTCAGGGTGTGCCATAAATATCCTGTTATCCATGTGACCACCACAGCAAACCTGGTGCAGCTGTAACCACTCCAACCATGCAGCAACTGTGTTGTTTTACTGCTTGCTGAGGATTTGTTCTTTGCTCTCAGTTTTGGTCTTTATCTCACATACTTCTGCCATATCAATGATGGAGCATTTTCTGCTTACCTCAGCAGTTTGTGAATTACAGCTCTGCTGTCCTTTCTAAAATTCCAAGGGCCAGCCAGGTAGGACATTGTATATCTAGCTACCAACCCATGATGTCCTCCTACCTCCTCTACTGGAAGCATCATACACTGCCATCCTCGTGCCTCACATGATTCTCTAAGTCCTTCATATTTTAGACTTTTCCTTTCATGTGCCCACTCCATATTGCTTACCCAAAGGTATACACACATGAGCACATACATCCAAGGTACACTACTAATATACATTTCTGCATTGTCTATACATGCATTAAATGAGCCATTGAAGGAGCCTCTACATGGTCGCTCAGCCTGCTAGAAATAGAAACCAAATATCTTTCAAATAATACCCTGCTGCCTTAAAAAAAACAAGGGAAGGATGCATTGCATAATGTAGTCCTAGATGCCTGAAAAAAATAAAGGACGTGATGGTCATGGCTGGATTACCTTTGGTTATATGTCTACCCGATCAGTGCTGACCTGGGGCTAAACAATCGCAACAACAATAAACGTGCCACTGAGGGAGCTCTACATGGTTTCTGGGCCTGCTAGAAATAGTAACCAAATCTCCCTCAAACCACACTCTACCGACATATGAAATGACATATTGGATAATATGGTCTGAGGTACTCTATTCCAGAATTAACAGTTAGAAGGTATAGTCATGGCTGGAATAGGTACTTCTGCTCTATTAATGCTGACCTGAGGCTAAACAACAACAACAATACACTGCCATTTAAGTTTTTTTAAATTTTATAAAGCAAAATTACAATGTTTAGTGTACCATGTTGTAGTATCTTTGTTACAATACTGCCATCAGCAGCATTAGTAGTATCACTGTTATTAGCAGAGTAAAAAATACTAAATTCTAAGGAAACTAAGGGTTGACTGCATTGGTAGAAATTAATTTAATTATATCCACTCAAATTTATTCCATTTTGTAAACTATATCACTGTTAAACTTGTTTCAGTCTTTACCCACACACTATCCTGGATTTAGGTTATTTCATCTAAATGACCCAAGTCAGAAGTTACTTGTATTAACCAATAACCATACTACAACTCCAATTAAAATATGCTAATCTGTTAATGAGACTAGATTTTAAAGTTTTCATTTACATTACTTTGTCACTAGACTTGTTTGGTTAGTTTTTACCTTTAATGTAAGTAATGTTTTATTCATAGCATCTGTTTTTTTCCATTTTTCTCTTTTATTGTTCTGTGTTTATGAAAGGCTGAATGAAATGGAGAAGTTTA
This sequence comes from Muusoctopus leioderma, assembly GCA_027124095.1. Taxonomy (NCBI): domain Eukaryota; kingdom Metazoa; phylum Mollusca; class Cephalopoda; order Octopoda; family Octopodidae; genus Muusoctopus; species Muusoctopus leioderma. Next base: position 12,405 of record JAOPJM010524602.1, read on the forward strand.
GGTATTAATTGCAACAATCAATATGTACAGGAGAGGTAGGTGTGGTGTGATGTGGTGTGCTGTGCTGTTATGGAAAATTTAATGTGAATGGACGATATCTACTGGGTGGAAAAGTGCTATGTTCTGATAGTAGAAGGTACCTTTTGCAGGAGTCGGATCTAAAGATGCCGGGGGTCTCATGGATTTAATGGTACAGAATCAAGCGAGATAGTAATACGCTGTACAACTTTTGGGTGGCAAACTTAATCCATCACCCAGTTTATCACCACCACCTGGCCCTCGGGTGCCTTTAGTGAAGTCCACTCTATTGCAAGTGTTCAGGCCAAGTCTCTGGTCTGAGGATAACTTCCTTCCACTAGTCTCAGAGTCCCTGAAAAGGGTCATGAGTGCTGCCATTTCTCCTCTGGCTAAGTCATAAAAAAAAACTGACCCGGCCAACCCATTTCATTTTTGAAAAAAATAAGGCGACATTAAAATGATGATCTATAAAATGAGCATCACTGTTCAATAGAGATGGACTGGTGGTCTCTTTGTGAGCCTAGTCCAAGACTTTCAGTTCACAGTTGTAGCCTTTTCTGACTTCACTTATATTATCAATGCTTCTAACAAAGCAACCATGAATGTGCATTCTCCTTCTCTAGAAATCTGAATGCTCTATTATGATAAGGTATCAGAGAATATCTCTAGTGCAGAACATCTAATTCATAGATGTGACTGAGGCAGGTAAAGTAGCTTCTGAAAGTTCAGGTATATTTTAGTAACCTAAACATTGTCTCAGCAACCCAAGCATATTTTGTAACCCAAACCAGTCCAACAGTGACACATAAGGTCTTAATCACTTCACATATATTGCATTGGTGAGACCTCCTATAGCCAACAGATATATATCCATCTGGTGGTGGACCCCTATGTATGAGGAGTTTATCATGGCTATTACATTACAGCCTCTAATCACAACTAGTCTGGATTTAATAGCGCGGTAGACAAATGATTGGTGGCCCCTAGTTTGGGCATGTACATTCTCTAATGATCCTTTACCTTTTCTCAGTAGGCAGGTAAACCGAGACAAATTTGAATATTGTCTTGATCAGAAACACAATGTAACACTAGCAGCAGATTTAAACTATTGACCAATGAGCATATGGTCAAATATCTTATCTACTTGGCTACCTTGCCTATACATCTTGAATTACTGTGATGTGATTCTGGCATTGGTCAGTAATTTTTAATGATATTTCAAATATTGAAATCTGTCTCCATTAATATATAGAAGTAAAATGGCTGAATGAATTGATATTGAATTAAAAAATAGTGGCATAAGTCTATCCTACCCCTCACATACATATTTGTTTGATTGTCTCTCTGATTGTAAATTTGCTCTCAATAACTTGGCCAGCTGAGGTGCATACAGTATCAGATATACTAGAAAGCTGTAAACTTTTTTCTAAGAATAGAATTGTCCTTAATTTTATTAATGCTACAATGGAAAGCTGAACTCTGGTTTTATGAATCCATGCAGTTTGTAGTGACATCTTTTTTCTTTAAATCCTTCTTATAACTTATAAAAGAATCCGCCTGGTATGAAAAGCATATTGGCTGGGTGAGATTAATATTAATTGATATTTCTGCCACATATTGCATGCATAATGTATAATTAATCTTGGTTTCTTTTTGTCAAAACAATTACATATTCTCTATGTAACAGAATATTTATAAGATGTCTATATGTGAATTAGAAAGAACACAGCTCAGGTTCTACTTGAGTTCAGATATCTAAGGAGACATGAAATCATAATAAGCCAGTTCTTCAACACATGCTCTCATTAACTTGTTTCTCTGAAAATAATCTTCACAGCAAAACTGAGTGTTTACATACACACAATATATTGTCCTATGATGCATCAATAGATATTTCAGTTTGTAAAGTTCTAGTTTGATATTTACCAAAAACCATAGAGCAGGTATGAAGGTTAGAAAGGTAGTTGTTGTTGTTAATGGGTAGCCCATGTCATCTCTATTTGGGCAAACATAAAGTGTAGAAATAGTTTAAGAAATTTGGTGTTTCTTATCATGCATATCCCATGTTGATTGTATCTCGTGCTGACCAAAATAATTTGATATGAGACTTAAAATATGTAACTCCCATTTTCAAAGACTGAAAAAAGTTTGCTGCAGAAGATTTGACTGCTACATTTTTTAAACAGGTTGGGTATTATCTAGAAGGTTTCTAAGCTTTGATGGGAAAAGAACTGTGCAAGTTGTCCTAGATGCAACAAGTAGGAAGGGCTTTATATTAGCAAGGTTAGTTTGAAAGAAAGTTACCAGAATGGAATTAGCAGAAGCATATTAGCAATAACAGAGTATAGCGAATATAATCTTGAGGAGGAAGGTAGTTAATGAGGGGGATTTGTCACTCAGGTATGTTTTTAGCTATATTCAGCAGATATCATTGAAGACAGGGATGAGTGAGCAGTAGGGAGTATGCTGCATCTGAACTGAACACAAATAGTCTAAATTGAAATGAGTTTAATTCTTACAGCCTTGGAAGCTATTGCTTAGTTGTTCGGAATCCATATTTTCTTTTGAAGAATGTGCAGCTAGATAAAGGATTTCAACATAAAGACTCCATTTGTAGTCATTCTTTAAGTGTTGCGGAGTTGATGTATTTGAAATAAGCAAACTATTTTTTTGTTTCTCTATTATCAAGGATGCAATCTTATAGAGGAAGGGTATAGTTTATTGAACTGATACCAGTACATAATTATTACTTGTTTTATTGAATTTGAAGAGAACAAAGGCAAAGCTATTCAGTCAGATTCGAACTCAGAATATGGAGGAAAGGAACTAAATACTATAACACAACCTACTACGACTGGCACTCTGTTCCCTGTAATTATGGAGATTCTGAAAATGTTAATTGGTCAGGAGAGATACTATATAATAGTTGAGTTAGTTAAAATATTTAATGCTTTGTTGCCTTACATTGTCATGTACACATTCTACCATATATGACATTGCCTTCATTGCATTTCATGCTTGATAGGCCACTGATATAAGTATCTATAATATACTGGTGTTAATTCAATTGACTACAATCAGTTTCTTACAAAATTGGTTGTCTAACTAGCTAGTGTGTGTGTGTGTATGTATGTATGGCTACCCATCCATGCATCTACCTAATAATTCTTTCTAATATTGGCACAAGGCCAGACATTTTTAGGGGAGGGGTTAGTCGATTAAATCGACCCCAGCACTTGACTGGTACTTTGTTTATCGACCCCAGATGGATGAAAGGCAAAGTTGGCCTTGGTGGGGATTGAACTCAGAGCGTAGCGAGACAGAACGAATACTGCAATATATTCTGTCCGACGCGCTAACGACTCTGCAATAATAAATAATAATTTATTACACACACACACACACATTTATTATATATTGTCGTTCTTGTTTAACCCCAGGTCAGCCCTGTGCGATCAAACCTATGATCAAAAGTATTCTATCCGTGACCATCCTGTCTACTCCCTGTGTGTATGGAACCCTGGATTTCATTATTGAATGTCCTTTTCTAAGATAGTGGGCCGGGACTTGAAGGATATTTGGCTGCTATTTCTAGCAGATCGAGTGACCATGTAGAGGTTCCCTATGTCTGTCAATGGCGGGGGTTCCTTTATTATATTGTATAAACTATGATGAACTAGCTCACCCTACAGTGGTTTGTTGTTATTTAGCGCTATGTCATCCCTCTACATGGTCGCTAGATCTGCTAGAAATGTTACATGATGTGATCCAGAGAACTCTGCATGTGAAAAACAACAACAAAAAAGACGAGATTGTCACGAATCGAATACCTTATGATCACATGTCTGCATAATAAGAGCAGATCTGGGGATAAACAACAACAAACACAACAATAACAACCTATTTCCAGCTCCAGTGGGGTACCTCTACGTTGTCACTCGACCTGCAAGAATTAGCAGCCAAATCCACCTCAAATCACACACAACTACCTAAACAAAGGAAGGATGTATAGGATAATGTAGTCTTTGATTATACTACATCTGAAAATAAGACGGGATGATCATGGCTAGAATTCCTTTCATCATAGGCCTGCTCTATCAGGGTCAACCCAGGGCTAAACAGCAACAATAACAATTTATTTACAGCTCTGAATATCGGAACATTTGACAGTTTTTGACAAAAGTGTATTGCCAGAAGAACGCAACGAATATCCTCTTGTTCGTCGCTGTTTCTCATGGTCAAGACACACATAAGATATATAAAGAGCAAAGAATAACACTTTGTCGTTTTGGACAAATATAACCCAGATTGTGTGTCTGTAGAAAATACAAAGCGGTTAACATTAAAATAGTATCACACCCTACAAACGTTTCCTGGTCTCTAATACAAAAGGATTCTCACTTAATGCTTGTTAACTTATCGTGTCAGCAAATAGAACCTGTTGCTTTGTATCTATAGTTATTAGGAATACTTTAGCATTAAAAGCAACACACCCTGTTTAATATCTTCCTATAAAAATATTTTAGAAATTTAAAGATAACAATCTCAACTGAAGCAGTATGCAGGAAGTTATATTTAGATAAACATAAACTCGTTTGAAATTATGCAACAGCAGGTTTGATACTATTGCATAAAATCCATGACAATATAATAAAGCCCACCTAGAGATTCGTATATGCATATTTCTAGGAATTAACACACACACACACACACACACACACACACATACACACATATATACATATAAACCTACAAGGAGTCAAGAGAAATAACACATATGTACCAGTGGCACGGATAGTTAATATAAAGC
>JAOPJM010524603.1:0-10455 GCA_027124095.1 Muusoctopus leioderma
CCGTAAAAATTCTGCCTCAATAACTCTCCGTCCAACCCATGCTAGCATGGAAAAACAGACGTAAAAAGCGATGATGATATATATATATATATATATATGGTGAAAGTAAAATATTTTTGTGAGAAATCACCTCAAGCACCTGTGTTTCTTACCTGTAAATTTCATAAATAAGCAGCAAAAAACATATTTTTAGGCATTTTCTGCTCGATCATGACAGGACTTAGAAAATATTTAACAGGATGTTAACACACCAAAACAATAATACAACATGATTTTAGAAATTGTATATCTCCACCTGAACCAAACACTGCCCTAGACCATGAAATTATGCTTGTGAATGAAAGGCACCAAGAACATAACAAGGGAGCCACTATATGGTTGCTTGACCTGCTAGTAATAGCAGACAAATCTCCCTCGGGTCCCACCCTACTGTCTTAAACAAGGAAGGATACATTGGATAATATAGTCCTACATACTAAAAAAAAAACCCAGTTGGCCTTGACTTTAATGCCTTTGATCATGGTTGACCTTGAGCTAAACAACAAGAAATTATTGAAACTTCTAGCAAACTCCACACAAGAATTTCATTAATTAGACAGATAATGTAGATAGAAAATCATGAATAACCAAAGAGACTGGATTATAAAACAGTAAGGAATTCTTGATAGATAAATAAGGAAAACAGACAAGTAATGTTTTAAAGATCACCAGTGCATGTTAATGAGATTGGCTCACCCATTGTCTGAATCTGATTGTAGTAATTAATAAATCATGTACATACCAATATTTGTACTTTTAAATCATTGCTCAATAAAGAAATGTATGCTAGTGTTGCAAACCAAGTTACAAAAGCAAAATGGTATGTAGAAATGTAAAGTTCAGATTGGACTAAATATTAAATAAACCACTTATTATAGCAACAAGATGGATGTAATGACTGCAGTGGAGCAAAAGATAATCTAACAGGAAGTTACATCTGCTGTGTGGTTTTGATTTAACTTTTTTTTCAAAGCCATTTATTTAATTTCCCTTAAACTAGCAATGTCCTTGGCAAAAGCATGAACATCACGGCATATCATTTACCTTCTTTTAAAATATAGGGCTTTGTGCCAAAAGAAACTGATATTTAACAATAGATGAACTAAAAAGGTTATTGGCAAAATAATTCTTTCATTGAAGCTTGTTTCATTTCATAAAAATTTCTTTCCTACAAAAATATATTCAATATTTTATCATAAACATTCAAAGGAATCCATTCATTAACATGTCCCAAGAACAAACTATGAAACTTTCAAAACTGAACAGTATTTCATAGTGGTTATTCTAAGGAATCCAGTCACAAGTAAAGTTTGTTTTTCATATAAATGCTTTGAAATGGAAGCCAGGCTTTTGTAGCTAGTTTGCAATAAAACAGGTAGGTATATGAACTAAAAAGAAAAAGTATGTGTTAATGACACTCAGCTATGGCTGTCACAAGTCTAGTTTCTTGCATTAAAAATTACTTGAAAACTGGAAAAAGTAGAAAATATCAAAGTATATTCCCACACACTGTTGACAAATAGTGAAATATTATTTGTATCAACATAAACACCTATATATAGGACAAATATTTCCTACATTAGAGTAATAATCCCACATTTGGCTCAGACATTCTGGACTGCAGAAAAAAAAGAAAAACAAAGGGCCACACAACAACTATTTTTCAATGTATATGTCTCTTAAAGTTCTGAAGTGCTTTTAAGAGCTAATGAATAGTTCCAGTTTCATGGTATTAAACAGATGGGATAAATATTTTCATTGATATGATGCTAGTCTGTCACATGTAACTTTCCCAGATGATCTTGTATTTATTCTTAACAGCTAAGTAAATGAACTGCCTACAGTAGTTTTGAACTGGTAACCCAATCCCTTATCTACTCGATCATTTCACTTCATTCTACTTGTTAGGCAAATCTTCACTTCACTCACCAACAAGTGTCCTCTGTATGTCTCTTCTAGTGTTACTACAACAGTGTTTGCTTCTCTAAACATACTAATTGTAAACTACTTCAACCAAAATTTACTTGTTGCATTCATCACTCATCTGTTGTAATTTATATCCAGAAACATTGAGCTTCAAGGATGTAGAAATTTTTCTCAATTCAGATTTTGCAAATTAAGTTTTAAATATTAAACCAAAAAAAAAAAAAAAAGTAAGAGAAAGAATTTTCTTCCAAATTTTGAGTAGTCATTTATCTCCAGGTCAGCCCTGATTAAATTAGCAGGTAAATCTCCCAAAATCTTCAGTTGTTGTCATTGCTTTTACACCACCACTGTTCCCAGCACTCTTTATTTACATAGTATTCAGGTAGCTACCTACCTATACATATTTGTTAGTGTTCTATAATATGTGACTACAATAAACACATACACATGTTACTACAGAACATATTACAATATGCAGAGTACTACTGACAAATAGTAGTTGTTAGGATGTTATTGAAGATGTTTTTAAGGTCAGGCTTAACTTGTTCCTACAGCATTTTTGTGTTATATTGAAATTGTTCCCATAAATACTGCACTTAAGTTATTGTCGTAGTTGTCCTCGTCTTCTTTCTTTGATCTCTTTTATGAAACAGGTTTGTCATTGTTTCATTCAGAAAAGTTAATAAGTAGTTATTGCAAACATTTCAAAATTTTTTATAAGTTTGGTCTTTAAATAGGTCTTGTTATTGAGTAAATTTTTAAAAGTTGGCATTATTTCTAATTTGACTTTCATCCCTTTAAGGGCAATAAAATAGTGAATGGAAATAAAATCACAAGAAAAAAAGTCACAATTTTCACTTGGAAAAAAAGTCTTGGGAGAAAATGTCACATTTCATTTAAATCACAGTAATTGCAAATAATATTTTACATCACTTATTAACTGACAATACATGACTTGAACACAATGATAACACAATTTATATAAAGACATTACACATATGTGAAAAAGATCATGTTTTATTTAATATCTTAATAAAACAAGGAAGCAAAAAAAAACCAACATTAAATCAGTCATTTATTGAAGTTTTCCTGTTACTTTTTTCTGTGACTTTTTTTCCTGGATTCAATAAAATAGGAATGTACTGAATCTAATTCAATTTACTATATCCCTCTCTTAAAAATTGTAGTCTTGCTCCAATGAAGATATTATTCTTTTTTGTCAGTGGTAGTGTTAATTAATTAATGTTCAATGTTAAGCATAAGACGAATATCAAAATTAATTATTCTATATTGTATGTATGTAGAGGGGTTCTTTCCAGCATCTGCAGACACGTTTTGATATCCATATCTCTTTCGTACTGTTTCCCGGAAGATTAAATCAAAGTTAAGTTCTTCAAAGTTGTGTATAGTTCACATTAGAATAGATTTAAGCTTTCAGTGAACAAAGTTTGTGACCCAGTTTTGAGTCCTTAATGCAGTCCTTCACTATGTCACCAATGTCCTTGGCAAAGACATAAGTACCACAATTTTAGTCCTCTCATTTATTTCATAACTGTCTATCTACATAAAGAATCAATATCATGTACGAGAGTTGTACCGAAAGTAATGCAAAAATGGGCATAATTTTTTTATTAACTGACATACGTCGTTCAAATTGCACATGTTGGTAGAGTAACTCTTCCTCTCACAAGTGATGCATTTGCGCCATCGTTGAACCCAACACTCGAATCCTCTTTGAAAAAATTCAGGTGTGCACTGTTGTACCCACTTCTTCACAGCCACTTTCACCTGGTCTGTGTCATCAAATCGTTGTCCCCGAAGACTGTCCTTCATTGGACCGAACAGGTGGAAGTCGGAGAGCACCAGATCCGGGCTGTACGGTGGATGGGGGACCACTGACCAGCCCAATTTGCCGATTGCTTGATTTGTTGCCAAAGATGTGTGTGGTCACGCAATGTTATCGTTTTCATATTGTTGTTCAGTCTCTTCCTCCTAATGGCTTCTCTAAACAGTCACCACGACTTTCTGTGCCAATCGCTGGCTCTTGAACTTCTTAGGTCTTGGAGTAGAGGTGTAACGCCATTCCATGGACTGAGCCTTCGTTTCCGGATCATAAAGACATGCCCACGTTTCATCCCCAGTCACCAGATCGGAAAAACGTGTCTTCAAATGCTTCCAGCCGACCAGAGTAGACTTCCACCCTTCTCTCCTTCAAATCGGGTGTCAACTGCCGAGGTACCCACTTTGCACACACTTTCTAATACCCAAAGACTTCCACCATCTTCTCTAATGCATTGTGACCACAGTCCAGTTGTGCAGCAAGCTCACTTATTGTGACTCGTCTGTCCACTCGCTGGTGATTTGTGTCAGTGGTCACAGTTGATGGTCTCCCACTGCGTGGTTTGTCTTCAATGGTGGTTTCCCCTTCTCTAAACCTCTTCATCCATCTGTGCACATTGCTCTTGTCAATGATGTCATCTCCGTAAACAACCTGTAGCCTTCTGTGGATGTCGGACAGCCTGCACCCCTCCATTGTCAAGAACTCAATGACGACACGTTGCTTCTGCTTGGAACCCCCAATTATTTGCCTGCAATGAAGAAGAATAAGAAGAGTTGATATAGAGGAAGAGTTACTCTACCAACATGTGCAATTTGAATGACCTGTCAGTTAATACAAAAGTTATGCCCACTTTTGCATTACTTTCAGTACAACCCTCATATATTTAAATATAAATATTCTTTTACTCTTAATTGTTTTAGCCATTTGACTGCAGCAATGCTGGGGCACCGCCATACAGGGTCTGTAGTCGATCATATTGACCCCAGTACATATTCTTAAGTCTGGTACTTATCCTATTGGTCCCTATTGCCAAATCGATAAGTTACGGGAGATAAACAGACAGATACAGGGACAAACACACACATATATACATATAAGATGGGCCTCTGTACAGCCTTCTGGTCAGCCCTAGGCTATAGTAGAAGACACTCGCCCAAAATGCCACAAAGTGGGACTGAACCTGAAACCATGTGGTTGCAATCGAATTCCTTAACCACACAGCCATGCCTGCGCCCCTATGTGAATAAATTTCATTTTGTAAAACAAATCCAGTGTTTGTTTAGAGATTTAAACTCTTTGTTACAGATTAGTTAGTTTGGACCCTAGATATAACTTACTCTCAGTCATGCCGCCCCGAATATGGTGACGCATGTGGCCGGGAAAAAAAAGCTAATATTTAGTTCTTGTGTATAATAAGCACCCCCTAACTTTTAGGTTTAAAAATCTGGAAATAAAAGGTGTATTATACACGAATAATTACAGTACTACCATTCTGAAATCCGAAAAATTCCGAATTCCGAAAAGTGTCTCGTACCAAGGGTTTCAGATAAGAGATTGTGTACTTCTCTCTCTCTCTATATATATATATATATATATACGCACACACAATGCGTACACATCGCTTGAACATGACAGGCACATGAAAAAGGCCGGTGTGGAATAAAAGAAGTAGTATTATGTAATCTCATGGAACATCTTGTACATTATGTAGCAAAACCTATATCAGCATGGAATAAAAGTAATATTATGTAATCTTGTGGAACATCTTATACATTATGTAGCAATACCTATATCAGTATGGAATAAAAGAAGTAGTATTATGTAATCTTGCGGAACATCTTGTACCATTATGTAGCAAGACCTATATCAGTATGGAATAAACGAAGCAGTATTATGTAATCTCGCGGAACATCTTGTACATTATGTAGCAAGATCTGTATCGGTACAAAATAAATAAGAAAATAATCACCTACCTTTGAAATCCAGACTTGTTCGAATATACCAGGATGTTAATACTTACCTAGGACATCCGGTCGGAAACAAAAGTAACAAAACCAGAACAACAACAATAACAAAAGGTAAAAATAAGAAAATATTTTCTAAGTCATGTAATGATTGAGCAGAAAATAGTTAAAAACAAGTTTTTTTGGCAGCTTATTTATTACAAAATTTACAGGTAAGAAATACAAGTGCTTGAGGTGTTTTCACACAAAAATATTTCACTTTTACTATATATATATATATTAAAATTGTTAGAAAGCTGGAACAATGCAGATTCAAAATAAAGGAATGAGAACAGAACAACAGTAATATTATACCTTTATAACTGTTGTGACATTATAACTCTTGTTCTGTTCTCATTCCTTTATTTCGAATCTGCATTGCTCCGGCTTTCTAACAATTTTAACTCTCTATCACACAATGCTTCATTCAAACTACACTGATATGCATATATATATATATATATATATACACACAGTTACCTATGAAAACTTTTGGCCACCCACCCATAGATTTTTCGGTTTTTCTTTTTTCTAAATAGATATGTTTTCTCTTCTTTGCAGGTACATATATGAATTTGTGTTTTGGGGATTAATTTGATAAAACAAAACAATGGAAGCCATTGCATTAAAGGATATCGATGAATTTACACACGGGCAAGTCATCAGCTGGTAATCAATGTGGAAAGTCCAATTGAGAAATAGATCAATTTTTCAGTATTAATCATCAAACAGTGAATAACATTGTCAGGAGGTGGATTAAAGAAGGGCATTGCCAAGTGAAGAAGAGATCTGGGAGGCATGAGAAAGTTTCTGAGAGGGCAAAGAGGGCAGTTAAGAGGGAAGTTATTAAACATCGACATGCAACTGTTAGAGAGGTTGCAAATTCTATGGATATGTCACCATATCACGTTAGAACAGTATTGAAAGACCTTGGATATGAACAAAAAATTACAAGAAAGAAGCCAATGATTTCAAAAGCTAATAAAAACCAAAAGGTTCAACTGGGCTAAAGAGTTCTGCAACAAGGAAGATGAGTTTTGGTTTTCAATAATATTGTCTGACGAAAGCAAATCCTGCTAATTTTCAAATTCAAGGCAGACATATGTGTGGGGCAACAAAACTGAAACATTGGAGCCAGATAGTTTGCAAGGAACAGTTAAACATGGAGGAGTTGGATTTATGGTTTGGTGGGGAAGTTTGGATGACAGGCAGATCAGAGCTCATTTTTGTTGAAAAATCATTTAAATGGCCCAAAATATTGTCAAATACTTGAAAAAGGGTCTATTACCCATCTATTCCGATGTAGGAATTGATAAGAAGACCACTCTTTTTTAAGAAGATGGAGCCCCATGCCATACATGCAAGGTATCACAAACTTGGAAAAGAACTCATGGAATCGAATCTCTGTAATGGGTTGCTCAAAGCCCCAATCTAAATCCAATAGAACACGTATGGGAACATCTTGATAGAAGGTTGCGAGCAAGATCATAGAAAATTTCCATAAATTACAGAGCTGAAAGAAGCATTGACTGAAGAGTGTGAGCCCTTTCTTAATAAATGCTTCATTTTTAGATGAGTTACGATGTGCGATGTGACTCACATGTACGTTTATTATCTATTTTATGCTCCTTAGTCAGTTAAATTTTCTTTAATTTATTCTTCAACAGTTGAGCACTTTAGTGGTTCTTATAGCCACAGAAAGACAGAATTCTGTGTCTACACTCTATTACGTTCAGTTCATCCTCGTCTCTCCCTCCATTTCTTTTTGTGTTGACCTCATGTGGCTGCTATATATACAAGCTTGTGACCGCAATTCTGCCTTTCTTAAGACAATCTGATGAAAGGGGCAATATCTTGCATGTAGAAACATATCTAGTTGTGACCCGGATTATAGGTAATATATACATATCTACTCTGTATTGTATATTCGGGATTCTTCAATTTCTGTTCCACTTGTCACATAGATGTTGTCATAGCTGTAACTAATTTATATTATTTTGAATTATTTATTGAGCACTTTTGTGATAAATGCCTCATTTCCAGATGAGTTAATACGGTGATTGACTTGTTGTTTTGTTAAAATCTTGTATATATATATCATCATTATCATCATCATCGTTTTACGTCCGCTTTCCATGCTGGCATGGGTTGGACGGGTGGTTTCGGCCCGCGTTGTTTCCTCATTGGAGTCACCACTCTCCCAGACGGGTCAGCGGCCCACGTCTCGTTCATGTGTTTCATTTGGCATGGTTTCTATGGCTGGATGCCCTTCCTATCACCAACCACTTTACAGAGTGTACTGGGTGCGTTTTATCGTGGCACTGACACTAGAAGGGTTGTCATGCCCATGGCACAACTAGAGAGCCCTCTCTGCCCTATATCTCTATATCTATATATACATATACACACACACAAGCACACATATATACATATACATATATGTATACAAACACAAATAAATATATACATATATCTATACACACACACACACAAAAGTTAGTTACACATACCAAAGGACTGTGCTGAAATTTTGAGGGTCTGTTCCTGGTCGTGCAGGATTAACGCCACAGCTGCTTGGCAAAGGATATTGGGTGAAAGTTTGTCTTCTGGAAACAACTGGGAATAGTGCTGCGGAATGAAGTTGGTTGTCACGTTGCCCTTTTTGAATTCTTCGTGTTTGGCGAGGTTCACGAGGAAATTTATGTTTGTGGAGAGACCAACGATCTGTTGAAATAAAAGAGAAACATTTTCTTTGACTAGGAGAAAAAAAAAACAAAAATGAAAAACGAAGCAATACAAGGAAAAAAGAAAAAAAAAAAAGTGTTGAAAAATAAAAATAAAAATTAATAAAAAAATAAGAAAGGACATTCTATTTAATTCTATGTGTGTATAGTAGAGTTAGCTTGTGGATGTGTGTGTGTGTGAGTATATAGTAGGGTATGTAAGCATTTGTGTGTGAGTATATAGTGGAGTCAGCCTGGGCATAAGTTTGTGCATGTATGTGTCTATTAAAGTTAGTTTGTATATGTACGTGTGTGTGTGTGTGTGTATGTGCATGAGTATTAGGGTAAGTTTGCCTCTGTGTGTGTGTGTGTGTGTGTGTGCATCCGTGTATGTATGTATTAAAGTTACTTAGTTGTTCTGTGTGCATGATGTCTATGTTTATATGCAAGTATCATCATCATCATCATCATCATTTTTACGTCTGTGTTTCCATGCTGGTATCGGTTGGACAGAGATTATTTTGAGGCAGTATTTTACAGCTGGATGCCCTTCCTGACATCAAGCATACTTACTATTTTAAGTATGGGAATTTATATCACCAATTCTGAACCATCAATTGGCTGGACATTTTGTTTTGTGGATAAAAAAAATAAAAATAATTTTAGTATGTCTCTGTATTAGAATATGAGTTATTTTGTTTAGATAAGGACTGAGAGGGCTCTCTTTTGTGCATCCACCAAATCTATGTGCATGTGAGCATGTGATGCATATCTTTGTGTGCATGCACGAGAGGTTACAAAACATTCAATGACTTTGACAGAATATCTGTTGGACCAGACTTACGTGATAGTCAAGCAGATTGGCTTGGATTTGCTTCAGGGCTGAATCCCGATCCTCAGACCATACAACCAGTTTAGCAATCATGGGATCATAATGAACAGACACCTCGTCACCTGGTAACAGAAATAAATGCAGGCTTTTATAGGGAAAAAATTAAGAAAGACATTGAGAAGCATTAGTTTTGAGGTGACATGAATTATGTGAGAAGTTGACAACACAACAATAACAACAATTGAATTATAACAACAATAACAACAATTGAATTATGAATTAAGAAGTTCGCTTCGCAACCACGTGGTTTCGGGTTCAGTCCCACAGCGTGGCACCTTGGGCAAGTGTCTTTTACTATAGCCTCGGGCCGACCAATGCCGTGTGAGTGGAATTGGTAGACAGACACTGTAAGAAGCCTGTCGTATATGTATATGTACATATGTTTGTGTTTGTGTGCATGCTTGTCACTGCTGAACGTTTATCGATCAGCCGGTGAGTTTGTTTACGTCTCCAAATAACAAAATTCCCAGCCGTTTGGTAGTTCAGTTGTAGGATTGCCATACTTAATCAGTATAGTTAGTGACAAGAAAGTCATCCAACCGTAAAGTGCTGCCTCAAGAAATCTCCGTCCAACCCATGCTAGCATGGAAACACAGCCGTAAAAACGATGATGATGAGGAAAAGAAAACAACACAACAATAACAACAACAAAAGAAGAAGGAAAACTGACCTTGTCTGACACCAGTTTCAACTCTTGTAGAGGCGTTGGTTTGTGGCGGTGACAGATAATCAAGAAATCCGGCACCAGGCATGAAGTTGTTATTTGGGTCTTCAGCATATATTCTAGCTTCAAACGCGTGACCCCTTAAAACGAGATCTTTCTGATTCAACGGTAGTTGTTGCCCACTTGCTACCTGAAGGAGAGGGTAGAGAGATAGATATATATGTATATATATATATATATATATATACACACACACACACACATATATATATATATATATATGCAAAAAAAGGGGAAAGTTGACAAGGTACATCCAAAAAAACAACAAAAACACAGGGTACATCCAGGAATTAGTTTAACGCTCAATT
>JAOPJM010524613.1:0-10455 GCA_027124095.1 Muusoctopus leioderma
TTCTTCCACCTTGTTTCTTCCACCTTGTTTCTTCCACCTTGTTTCTTCCACCTTGTTTCTTCCACCTTGTTTCTTCCACCTTGTTTCTTCCTCTTCCTTTGTCTCTTTCTTTGTCTCTGTCTTTCTAAAGTTTGGTTGCAAGCTGATAATCATTGTTTGGTGGCCTTTGTCAGTTCCAGTTGCATCTTTTGCAAAGGTATCAAATAACAAAGATTCAGGACCTAGAACATGATTGATGAGGGCATTTTAATAATGATAGTTTGAAATTTAACAGCTACATTGAACCAGTGGAGCAAACTGTCTAAATGTCTATTGTTGGCCTGTCGAACTGAAAAAAAAACTGTTAAACAATAATCAAAATGAATTCTATTTTAGAATAAAGCTTCAATCGGGGGGGGGGGGCGACCACAATAGAAGTGACACTAAATTAAATTTCATTAAAGATATTTTTTATACATACTGAGTGATGGATTCTACATTAGTTTCGATCATGAGTGTTCCACTGTTTGATCAACGGAACAACCAGCTCATTGAATTAATGTGTAAGTGGCTGAGCATTTCACTGAATGTAATTTACAGGCCAAATCAGTGCGACAAAGCTGGGCTTTTGAATTAGATACAATCCATGTGATGGGCTTCCATACAGTTTCCATGTAACCAGATTCACTAACAAGGCTTGGGTCAACCTAAAGCTATGGTAAAGACACTTGCCCAAGATGCCACGCAGTGGGATCAAACCCAGGACCTCGTGATTGTGAAGCAAGCTTCCTAGCCATTCAACCATGCTGAGTGTTTGTTTTAATAAACAACCCTCCACTAAATCCCTGAATAACCTCATTTTTGATTACAAGTTTTGGTCAAAACTTAATTTTCAATAGAATTTGATTTCTTGCACAGGAACAAGATTAAGGGATGTGAAATGCTTGTGGAACATATATGCCTTTCTGAAAGACAGATGAAATTGTTATAATCAGAAGTCAAGAAGCTTGCTGGGAGTTTCCTTCCACTTTATAGTGCTTGCATTTAGTTTAAAAAAATATTATACCATTTTTATATATAATTATCAATAGCATATTTTATGGATGCAGCATGGCTGAATTGTTAAGAAGCTTATGGATGAATTAAGAAGCTTGCTTCGCAATCACGAGGTCCCGGGTTTGATTTCACTGTGGCATCTTGCACAAGTGCCTTTACTGTAGCCTCAGGTTGACCCAAGCCTTGTGAGTGAATCTGGGTAGAAGCCCATTGGATAGATTGTACCTGTAATTCAAAAATCCAGTCTTGTCACACTGTCACATTGATTCTGCCTGAAGTCACTTACAAGTTAATTCAGTGAGCTGGCCATTCCATTGATCGAACAACGGAGCACTCATCATTGAAACCGGAGACTCCATTATTCTATATATTGACTGGTTTCATAATTTTGTAAATTTTTATTTTTGTCTTTCTTCTCCCCTTTTCCTTTCATCAGATTATGAACATTTCAAAATGTATCTCACCTGCTTTTTACTATTTCATTTAAATAAAACTGTATATTCTATATCACTTTTAAATTAGCTTAAGAATTTACTGCAACTAGACAAGCCAATAGAACCTTGACCTGCTAGAAATAGCAGCCAAATCTCCCTTATAACACACCCTACTGTCTAAACACATTAGATAATGTAATCCTATATACCCCTAAAAAGACAGGGTGGTCATGGCTAGAATGCCTTTGATCATAGGTCTACTGAATCAGGGCTGGCCTGGGGTTAAACAACTGCAACTAGTATTGAATACAACCTGACTTCCACCCCTAAATAAGCTTCATCTCTTCTATTTTGCTTGAGATCTTTTCCTAATCACTTTCTCTGTTGGGATCATTTTCTTATTGATCACCAAAATAAGTTGATTTGCTTGAACTCCATCTCCATCCTAGTCAAAGTGACTATACCCTTAACCCAATATTGGTTTCACTCAAAAGTACATCTGACAATTTCTCGGTCTTTGTGGTAAAGATAATTCCATTAGCGCTGGCATGTAGTCTACTGTAGCATGTGTCGTCTATGGTATATAATGCAAGGATTTAAATATAAATAATAAAGGATGTAATATGAAGTTATGTAATGCAATTTTGTTTTTTTATAATAAAGGCTGTGAGCATTAATAAATTAGCAGTGTAAATATCCCGCTATTACTCGACATTATACTCTACTATATAAGGGCTGTGATATGAAGTGTATCCTCGTTATGCTTTGTTTATATAATGATCATTAATAAATTCTATAGCACAATATTATCATCTTGCAGTATAAGTATCTCGGGTAGATAGTACATTATAGTAAAAATGTCCTGGTAAACCGGTTATAGTAACATCATTCTATCTTTATTAACCAATTTATCCCTGACAATCATAGTTAAGTAAGTTCTCTAGGATCTAGAAAAATTTGGTATTTAGTTAATGCCTTCTTCTATTGATAATCTCTTAGTGACTTTTCTGGATTCCTACAGATTTTATATTTTAGATTCTTTGAATTTATGACTATAATGAAAGAAATGAAATATTTATCGAGGTAAAATTCTACAATTTGTTGGAATAGTTGAAACCTGCCATATTCTGGTAGAAATATCAGTTCTTATCTAGCTGCAGGTATATCTGAAGAGAATGAACAATTTTTTTCCCATGGATGTGAAACAAGTGAATTTGAAGATTTCCAGTAATGCTAGTGATGATATTGTCTGTATCCTTTCTATACTGCCAAATCAATTCCATTTTTTTTATGTTAAATTTCAGTGATGCTATGACAAAACAAGCAATTGATATTTAATTCCTATGAGAGAATTGTATCGAAGATATGATTCTGGTAGTCATTATTTTAGATAGAAACTATTTCCTGGTATTGGCCAGAAAATGCCATAGGCTACCTGTTCCATTTCTTTAAATTTGTTCAAACATTTCCATTCATTTGTGATAACATACATTTTACTGTCTGTTGCATTAAATTCTTTCAATTTCATTTACTCCAAACTATAGCAGAACGTAGGCTGTGGTAATTATCTTTCTCCCTCTGTTCTCTTTCTCCCTCTCTCACGTGTGTTAATTTATGATGTATTCATTTTAATGTATCACTTAAAATTTTAAGAATATTACTCAAATACTGCAATAGCAATGGGAAGATGATTTTATAGAAAAAAAGGCTCTTATTTAGATGGGAAAAAAAGGAAGCTTTATAGATATGAGTTACTGTTGTTATTAACATTAAAGAGGTACATACCAAACTAGTAGAATGTCTGACCTAAATGCATTACAGTACTTATACCCCTCTTGTTTCTAAGTTCAAATCCCGTCAGCATTAACTTTTTCCATCTCTCCAGGATCACAATATTAGAATTAGTATCGATTTGAAAGACTATACCCATAATGGCTAACTAAATTATTATTAAAATTAAAGGAAAAGAAATTATTTTTATTCTGTTGTCAATAACTCTGCAGAGATTGGAGAAAATATTGCTTTCAAATGTTCTGGTAATAGTTTGTCACAATTTTCAATTCTCTTAGTTTGATTTTTTAATGATGTAAAACATTTAAAAACTGTTATAAAATGTTATAAAATGGAAATAACAAAGTAAATATTTTTTTCCAGTAAATATAGGCAGTTTTAGTGGTGAAAGAATTAATATCAGAACTTATTTAGAGGTCTCTCCTACTGGTAGAATGGTTCCAACTCCTCTGAACTACCAAACTTTGTACTACACAGGCCCAACCAATTCACCTGTCTCTTCTCCTCGTCATTATCCTCCTCCCATCAAAAAAACACACTAAACATTTCATCAAAACATCTTCTTGCATCCATCTGGAATTCTTTTCCTGCCCATGTTTTCTCTACAGGCATTCAACCTGCAGAAATTCAGGCTGAACATCAGCAGCATCAACCTCATCAGTCTGGGAGAGCCAATAAAATGTATGGGCACCCCCCCCCCCCCCCTTGGACTAAAATGTAAAAAAAAAAAAAAAAAAAAAAAATGGGAAGATTATACCTCCGAAAATTTTTTGAAATGTTGTTATAAATATGGATATCTGAAATTTGTTTCATTTTTAACTCCAATACCAAGATAATTGAATAGTTTATTTTACTGTTTCACCGAGCACACAATCAACTGTATTAACATGAAATATAACATTTCTCTTCAGTTTAACTGAATTCTGCACGGTTTTACATAATTGTTTTCTATTTCACAGATATCACCGTTCTATCACTGTATCAGAGTTGTATAAAATGAAAGGTATTCTTGAGATTAGAGAACAAGGTGGAGCTGGAAGGATGGTTCATTTAACTGCATCCTTTATTGCTTCCCAACAGAGGGATGCTGAGGTAAAGTTGGCATTCTCTTCTTTTTTTATCAAATAATGGTTTCTTACACTTAAGTGATTATTAAAAATTGTTTCTGGTGAAATCTCTGACCTTTTTGATTCCCAATACTTCACCTCTCTCAATACATTTTAGAGAAGTCACAAATGTAATAATTACCATTTTCCCTTCTTACTAAAGTCAAATAGATCTAATCACCCATTGATGAATTGTAAGATATTGATTTTGTTTATCACACTAATGTATGAGAAATATTTATCATTATCCTTATTTAAAATAATTGCTTGTTCTATCTCAAAAAAATAGTTCTTAAATTCTAAATTGTTGTTCAATAACTTGTTAGCCTATGAATTTGCTTTTAAACTTGCTTTCCAGGTACAAGACTCTCTAGAAACGTCTATTTGTCCAATCCATTGTGTTGGTAGCATGTCAGAAATAGTAGAGACCCTTTCAAGTAACTTTCTTCCAAATGTGAAAATCAGACGCAGTGACCTGGCATCCCAATTGAAAATTCTAATAGAAAAACACGGAGGCAGCATCCCTTTAATGAGGTATCACTCTTGTTTTTACTTTTTCAACTCCAAAATTACCAGAATTAAATTATTTAAAAACCCTCTTGTCATTCTAATGTTAATTAGTTTACAGGAATTAGAATAGAATGTCTGTTAATTGCTCTGACATGTTAGAATATATTGATTTTACCTGGTTTCAAATTACACAGAAGCTAAAATAAAAGATTACATAAATTGGATTTTCCTGTTTGAATATATTTCGATAGGATGCTTAATATCAACATTGCTAAGATAATGTAAAATCCCTTCATAATTAATAATTTTAAAAGCATCAATTTAAGTTTTATCTGTTATAGTTAACATTACATAATTATTATATATATGTAGCAAGAAGTGAAGTTGCTAAAAATAGTTCTAGCATAAATGCCTTAAAATAATTAGTCTCATCCCATAAGGTTTTAAATCCAAATTCTGCTGAGTCAGCTTGGTTAATAACTTCCAATAGTTGATTCAATCAACTATATTATTCATATATACAGTGGCCTCTTTACTCAGAATATAATTGTGGTAACAAAACAAGTAACTCACTACTTCTGACAAGTTAATTTCACAAAGTAGTATTAATCCTTTACATCAATAATTATCTTGAAAAAAACATGAACCTTGTCTATTCATTTCCCCACTTTCTATTTGTGAAGTGTCAATTCTTCAATTGGATATGTAATAGAACACCAAATTGCAGCTACAGCTAGAAAGCAGAAATTATACAAGAACTGCTTGGGTAATGTTTGATAAAGAGTTATTTAGAAAATGTGAATAGAATTATCATACTAGTATACCACTAAGTTTCTCTGCATTATTTTAATGTTTCTCTATACCAAATGTTCAATAAGGTAGCATTAAACATGCTTGAATGCTGCTTTATAGAAAACTTTGTCATGACTGATTGTCATCAGTAGACCTCTCCTCACTATCTATGCAGTATTGTCAGTACAAAACTTATTGGTCCAATTTTAACCAACTTAAGTATTGTAGTTGAGTAGCCTTTGTTTAGATCTTATGTTGAAAATCTATAGTAAGAAATATATCAAATTGAAAACTAATTTAATATCCTGGTTGTACCCAACATATCTTTGTAAACCTATTATTTCCAAATATTTGTGGGGATTTCCCATTTATTTTAAACATTAGAGGGTTTTTTGTTTCTTTCTTCAGGGGAAATTTGGCTGCTGCATTGAACAGGTAGTTTTATGTAGAAATTCTTTTCTTGTAAGGAACCAGATATTTGTATAGACTGCTCTTAAAAGCTATTAGCAATCACCTTAAATTTTACTTCCTCATTGACCATCAGTACAGCTTCCATACAGCCAGATCTGCCTGCAACTTGCTCTCATATATCAGTCACCAGTGGTCCATTGCCTTTCAGAATTTCAGTGATAGCAACATTGTTGCTTGATTTTGTCAAAACCTTCACCCATGTGTGGCATGAAACCTTCTAGCTAAGTTGCCTACTTAAGGTTTACACCAGTCTCTGGATTGGAGGCTTCCTGTGAGATTGTAGCCTGTGCCTATGGGACTCTTTTTAACCTTCACTGTATCAACTCTGGTGTACAACAGACTTCAGTATTGTCTCCCACACTCTTTTATTTCGGTACGTCAACAGCCTATGCTGTAATGTTTAATAATTTACCCACTTATACAGATTATATCACCCTTCACTCTTCTTTAACCCTCAGCATATGGGAATCATCCACATGACCTCATACCAGACCTACATTACGTCGGTTTAAAGGGACTATGAATTCAATAGAGACATGACCACCTAGTCTCTTTCAACAGCACAGTCACTATACTCAAACAGTAATGAACACTGCATAACTAAAACTCATGAAGTAGCTACAAATGATAGACCTCACAATCTTTGATCTTGCATTGTAACTCTACATAATGTTGCCAAAACTGCATTACAAAGACTAGGTTGCCTCTTTAGGGCCAGGAAATATTCCTGATCAGTGGCTGAACCACAAAGCTCAAGTAAGACTGACATTAGAGTGCTTCTCACACATACAGGGCAGTGTGGGCACACATACACACACATCCAAAGTAGACCATTTGACTGATTGGCAATGATTCACTTGCCTACATGCTTCAACCATGAGATCACAGATATGCTGTTTCTTCTCTTCATCTTCTATCACTGCTACAACCTTTGCTCTTCCAAACTATCTTAGCTGCATACCGCTCTCTAGCTCAGACACATCAATCTCTTCCCTTCCTGGCACCTTTGCTGTCTCACCTCCCAAATCCTGCACAACACTTCACCAGGTTTTTACTTTCCAGATTTGCAACCATTTGGAATACCCTCCCTACTCCATATTTTTTACTGCAGACATTGCCCTACATATGTTGAAACTGAATCTGAAGCCCCATCAGCTGCACTAGTGTGTGAGGGCCTGCAAGGGTCATAGGCATTGCCCCTCTTCCTCTGACTAACTTATAAAACAAATTCACCAAATACACTTGAGATAAGCACCTTGCATAGATTCTTCTATAAATTTGTCTTTCTACTGCTTTGAAGTCATTATCAAAATAAAGTAGTCGTTAATTTACAATAAATCTTTACAACTTTGACTGTCTCTTCATTAATTGACACTCGTTAATCAAGATTAAAATTTAAATGTCTAATTAAGACTGAAACTGTTATGGTTTTGTGGCTTTCGGCAGTATTACTTTTTATATAAACTTTTCTAAATATTCAGTTGCAGGCAATAATTTACTGTATGACACGATCAATTCTTGCCATTGCCTATGTACGGCATTTGTCCTCTGGACATTTGTAAGATTGTTTTCTTCTATTTGTTACTAAGGCACTGGTCTTGTGATACAGCAATCAACCTGTGTTACGATTTAGACCACAAACTTGTCAGGCATAAACAAGTAGTTTACATAACAATTTTTGTTTGATGTCTTGCAGCAATTACTATGGCAGACATCTTTCTACAAAGTTTTTCTTTAGTTATCTTTGTTGTCATAGTTTTGTACTAGTTATTTCCCTTGTCTGGATTGTTGGATCAACATTATTGTTAAATTCTATAATGCTGAAATGTGTGCCTGTCACTCCTGTAGTCCATTAAAATAAGTACCAGTCATGTACTAGGGTTGATTTAGTTTACAATGCATCTTCTCAAAAGATATTTGGCCTTGTACTAAAAATTAGAAATCATTATGTAGATGGTAGGGAGTTGGGAAAAAAAACTGTAGAACACAAACTAAATGCCTTAGTTTCATATTTCTGGGCTTCTTTCTGTGGTTCAATTCTGTTGCTTATACCCTCTTCCCTGTATAGAACTGTCAAAGAAATTAAGTGGAGGATTGTAAGTTAGCAGTAACTATTGTACACCAAACTAAATGCCTACATATTTTAGTTTTAATCCACAGATAAAAATTCAAATCTCCCCAGGGTTGACTTTGTCTCTCGTCTTCTCTGTTAGGGTCAGTAATATGTAAATGTTGATACTGTAACTAGTTTTAAGAAGTTATTCATCATAATTGTTTTACTTTCAAATTTCTGAAATTTGATATTTTATCTTAAATCAATGCATAACATCCAAACTGTAATTCTAAGCCACGTTTTGATATATAGTATACAATGGAAGTGAATGAGAGAAATATTGAGTATAATATAAACATCATAAAAGACATTCCAGTAGGTTGCCTATCATGAATAACATTTACAGCAATGTTTATGTAGAGATATAAAATGTCTGGAGCAAGAATTTCTATAAATTAGTTTCTGAATGGACAAAACAAATACAGTGGTGGTAAAATGAGTTGAGAACTTAGACTTGAAACCAGAATTTGTAGGGGGAGCTATTTTGTTTCCCCTTACTCAATGTCCTTTAGGAAAGACATGAACATTACTTTTCCTTCTACCTTGCCCTTAAAATGTTTTTTTTTTGTTTGTTAAAGCTGTTATTTAGCAGCCTCTTTCTAGTGACTTTAGCTAAATATAAGTTTATTCTATACAGTGCCCAGGTGCACTACAATTCATGAGAAAGGGGTAGAAGAGGAGACAGAAAGCAGGGTAAGATAAGACATGAAAGATAGTAACAATAGCCAAAGGTACATGCAGTGTTCACAGGATAAAGCCCAGCAAGACAAAAAAAGTGAACAGTAAAAGAGCCATAAAGAGGAAAAAAAGTGTGTTGGCAGGTCAGGAAGTAAAATATCAGCCAGAAACCATAACACTGACTGTTAAAGTTTGAACTTATCACTGTCAGATCAGTAACCCAGTACTTGAAACTTGTAGTTATTGTCCTTCCATGTAATAAATCATTTTAGATATAAAGATGTAGAAATATATAGATTCATGAATATATAGGTTTCAATAGTTTTCTCCATGAAGCTCTCCCCATGAAGCTCTCCCTCAATATACACATGATATCCTAGCTTTCCTTCAATATACACATGATATCCTAGCTTTCCTTCAATATACACATGATATCCTAAATATTGCCACAGCTCTAATATCCTAAACAGGCCACTGCTGTAGATGTTTAAACTTTAAATAAGCTTCAACAACTCTGGTTGGAATTCACTGCTGAAATGAGATCATAAAGGATATATTTTTTCACTCTAGTCCATTGAAATATAAAATAAGTTTTCTGTGCTGGCTTATGTTGGATGGGTTCATAATACATCTTCCTATGTATCGCAATCTGCACAGTATATTACATAGTTTTTTCACTGATGTTCTTAATGATTTGATGCTCTCTTCCTACTGCTAACTACTATGATGGAGCAGGCTGGGTGTCTTTCTAGTAACGGAACACTAGCTGTTTTCAGTCTTGGAACCTTCTCTAACCATATCTATCAAACTACGAATAAATTTGACCAGGTGTCTACACATCAAGTAATCCTCTGTATTTCTCATTAGATGACATGAAATAACTAATTTTTTATAGTTGGTTATGATTATTAATTCTATAGCTGTTTTGTTTTTTTTCTGAATTTGAAAGATCTCAAATTTAACTTGTTTTCTTCCTAGTTTCCCAGTCTGTTATTCGTTGGAAATTCACCCTCTTGAAATTTTTAACTATGATGGTGTGAACTTGGAACATCTCATTAGTACTATCCCTGGTATCAAAATTTTGAGTGGAAAATCAGGAGTGAAGAAGATTCAATATGCAGAGAACAAATCCAATCAATCTGTTATATCAAGCCAGAGTTCTAGCACCAATGGTATATCAAGATTTTTGTTTTCATCTCTCTATTTTAAAAGTTTATTTCATAGTTTTTCTAAATGCTCACTAAGCTCAGTTCTATCAACTAAACAATGCATCTGGAGTCAAGCTAATAACAAAGCCTCTATGTTGTTGCTTGGCCTGCTAGAGATAGTAGCCAAATCTTCCTTATAGCACACTACTGTCTTGATAACAGGGAAAGGAGACTTGGGTATAATGTAATCCTAGATATACTATGCCTAAAAAAATAAGATAGTCATGGCTGGAACACCTTTGATTACACTGGACAACAACATATTTGCTACTGGAGATGTGTAAAGTGATTAAGACTAATTTGGGTACGCTGATTTC